>CANYCX012502912.1:0-11892 GCA_948193385.1 Breynia disticha f. nivosa | reverse complement strand
CTTGTGCTTCCCATCCGATTGATAATTTCATTAGGTGAATGAATTTCTTTCGTGCTAATACATGTTATTCGCTTACCTGTGTGTTAGTTCTTGTAGAGGAATTGCAGTTGTGATTCTATTAAGGTGTCATAAAGGTCACTTTAGTGTATTCTGAAGTGGTAGATACTCATATTGTTCATTGAGACCCATGACATTGAAGGAAGCAAGAAAACTAGTAAGTTTTTCATCCTCTTAATGTTAACATTTTGTAAACCGATCGTAAATGGCATGTGTTAAACTAATTTCATGTCGATTCTTGGATGTTCTTGCTTGTTCTTAATCATAATTTTCGCTGCCATTGAGTCTAATACACGTAGGAAACCCAACACTAAGCTCCTTCATAAATAATGGGCTTAATAACTAGATATTGCATGTGCCCATGGGGCGAAATCCTTTATGGAAATTAAATGAATGTTATGATTGAATTGTGAATGTTTAGATGAATATGATATGAGTGGGTATTTATGGTGGTATGAGTATTAAGATATTGTGTTGAAATTGTGTACTGACATGAAAAAATAGTACTTTTACATTCTAGGCATGATCATGCTCTGCCTTTACTGTGGAAGAGACCACAGTCAGAATGGTGAATTCAAGTGGACTTAGCATGAGTTGTGTTGGAGGTCGTGCAAAGGACTACAACTAGAACATCTATTCTAGTGATTTTGCATGTTTGGGACATGCCCCTATGCCCAAACTATGCCAAGGAGTACACCTACCAGCACACCCATTTTAGGGGATTATGTTGTCATACTATGCATAAATTACATTGTTCTTTAATTGTGGTAACAAAAATTGAATACAAGAAAATGCTGAAAGAAATGAATGAAAGAAAAGTATAAGGTAATGGGTCACAGTGATAATTATAAGTATCTCGTACTCTCTAATGTGTAGGTACGTTTCGTAACGTTTTCATTTACTGAGTTTTACTCACGATGTGGTGTTTTCTTGTGTTCCTAACATATTAGTGAGGCTGCTGAATGGACTGCTATAAGAAAGCTACTCACCCCCTTTTTAGACATTAGCTACATATTTGGGCTCCATAATTTTTTTTGGAAAATGGTTTTCAAAACACATGTACAACGTAGCACTATGATGGGTTTTGTAATTAACACTCTTTTGGGAGTCATCCAATATATGTGATATTTTGTATGCACGATTAAGGTGGTTTATGTATATGTTCAAGTTTGAATGGAGAATGGTTCAAGTTTACAGCAAAATTATTTTGGTTTTTAATATTATGAGGATAAGACGTTTGATAGTGACTCATTTGAACTTAAGAACATCTAAACATCCCTAGTTGATCATTGAAAATGGGAATTACAATGAACTAAAAATAGTATGTGTTTCCACAACATGCTTGTGTTTCACCAATCATGAAGCATAAAAAACTTAGATACATCACTGAAATGATGTATTGAATTAATTCGCTTAAATGAGAATGTTACATGGTAGACATGAAGTCATAAATATTCTTATAGTGGTGCTTATATTTGTATCCTAAGACTTGAATTATATGACTTAGGTGGATTCTGATATGTCTTGACATACACCTAAAGTAAAATATAACTAGGTTGTAAATATGGATATGATTGGGTGTATTATTATCCATGCTAAAGGGTTATGAAGAAGTGAAGAAATTAACATTCTTAAAAGAGAGATGATATCACATGCCACTTGATATGTGAATTGAGTAGTTTTTGACCAAACTCAAATTAATTGATAGTTCAAATTAATAATCTATTTATTTCAGTGTCACAAATGAGATCAAGAAAGTGATAGTACATAATAAGAATGACTTGTCTCATGCCTTATACTGTCATGATCTTAAAGTGCAAAAGATCGTATAAGACTGCAAGGAAGAAAATTTAACAGTTGTTGAATTCCATTTACTCAGGTCATTATTAAGTGTGTAGAAGGTTAATAATTTCATTGGACTCTTAAGTCAATCCCAAGGAAAAATGGGTCTATAGGATTGCACACAAAATTACTTGAATACGGTTGTGACATTTCTAAAAAGAAATTTTTTTTAGAAATTGTAGAATTTTGAGCCGATATAATTAATAAGTTCAATATTTAAAATATAAAATCAACAATCAAACACGATATTTTTTTATAATTTAATTTAGAAATAAATACATGAAAAAATTAATTTAGTAAGTTTAAAATAAAGAATTATCCATAGATTAATTAAATTTAAGACATGTATAATGTCTTGTCTTAAACAAAGACTTAGGGAGATGTTTGAGTAAGGTTGCCTTAAACTAAGACAAGCTATATAACCTTGTTCTAAAATTTAGGAACCTTGCCATGAAACCTCCTCATTGTCGTCTACCACCTCCTATAAAATAAGAGATTTTTATTTATTGGTTTTTAGGCACGAATGAGATCCTTATGCTTCTAACATATCCTACATGTGCTAGAACACAAGTTACCAATTTTCATTCAAAATATAAACCCTAATCCTTGATGGACTAGGTTTGTGATTTTTAAATAGGCCTCTCCACCATCGTTAATGGTTGCTCACATTTTCTTCTTTCTTTGTTGTGGCTGAAATAGTAATTCCTTAAATATTTAGGCAATTTTTTTTCAAGTTGAGTTAATCAATGACAAACAAAAGAAAGAAATTAACCTTTTTCTTATAAGTGTGTAGAAGGCAGAGGAGAGTCACTTAAGAGTGTCCTAAGACCTAAAAAATCCCAACTACACTACTGTAACAAAGAAAAATAAAGATAAATTGTTGTTAACTCAATTATTCAATAGAATGGTGATCGATTTTAGTTATAGATTAACCCTAAAATTTTAAAATCTGTTGCGTCTTTTTTAGCCTTAGGAATAGAAAATTCCTAACAACTCTCGGAGGCCAAATGCACAATTTCTTTAGCGTCTTAGAGTTAAAAATTAAAACGAGTTTGCCATGTATATATTCCATTTCATATTGTATTTTGGCATGTGGGCATTGGACTTAGTTGTGTGTAAGAAAATTTTTTGATGTATGGTTATGCATGATGCATTCATGGGCTTGATTTATTCTTATAAAGGCCTTATGGTCCTATTTTTATTTATTGGGTTGTAAAGGTCTGTTGAGTTTAATTTTTTTAATTTACTTTTCTTATTAAAAAATTAGTAGTATTGAATGAATGTCCAATTAGATAGATGCAAATTCCATATGGTGATTGACTTGACTATTGAAGATAATACTATGTGATAACGTAGGATCTAGTATAAGATCATTGACCCAAAGATTGCACGTTTAATTTTCTACAGTTAGTGTATGCATTGTAGGAATTGGATGACAAATGTTATGTAAAACCTGTGTTTACCATGTTAAGTCATAAATAAAATGAACAAATCCCAACAATACTAGGTAAAGCAAATTGCCTCAATAATTTGACACCTGTCAAAGCATCAAACCTTGAACTGTTGGTCATGTCAAAGTTGGGCATGTTAGATTTTCTTTGTGAAGCAAGGCTAAGATGATGTTTTTCTATGCCACTATGTATGAGTGGGGGTAGATTAGTATTATGGTTAGTACACTAAATATAAGTTTGGGCTTAACGTAGGTTTGTGACGGTGCATCAACCTTTAGAAATTAGTAAGAGTGCCGCGACACGCAAATGTTAATCCCATTATATACAAAGAGTCATTTTAAGAAAATGATTGAAAGAAGTCTTACATAAGTAGCCCAGTCTTTTGACAAAGAAAAATTGGATCCTGATCCATTTATTAAAATCACTAAGAAAAAAATTATTGAATGGGATATTAATTTGTTATCTAGTGAGATAATTATTAAGACCTCACAGTCAATCTTGCACTTTTTTGTGTATAAAATGTATAACAATTCTATAAACTTGATTTTTTTACCGCACTCTATCCTTTAAGGATAAAATGGAGGATAAGAAAAGAAAGGCCAAGGTAGTTCCAAAGTCTAAGATGGAGGTGTTACCTCAACAAAAGGTTAGAGTGGCTTTCTAACCGAATTTGCCAAAAATGTGCTACCATTGCCAAAAGTCAGGGCATTGGAAGAGAAATTGTCTACTGTTATTAGGAGGGAAGAAGGATGTCATAGGATCATCTTGTTTGGTGATTTACATTTTTAAAACAAATCTCTATTTCAACATTTTGAGTATTAGATAGAGATGTGACTCTCACATTTATTGTAATGAGGATGGATTAAGAAATAAGAAGGTGTTTTCAAAGGGTGAGGTTGATCTGTAAGTAAAAAATTGAGCCAGATTTGTTACCATATAGATTGAAGACCTTATTTTATGAATGTGTTTTGGTGATGGAGATAAAGTTGAAGGACTTCTTCTATGTACCTATAATGAGAAGGAATATTACTTTAGTTTGATCCTTGGGCAATGCCAGTTTCAATTTTTTATTTAAAATAATAATATGAGCATTCGTCATGGAAAATGTTTTTAGTGTAAGCCATAATTCCAATACAGTTGTCTTATAGAGTTTTGATTATCATCATATGTGAATGATAAAGATGAGGAAAACACATTCTTTCTTTGTTAATCCTTGTGCATAAAGACAAGATAGAATGATCAATGATATTAGAGAATGATCAATGATATTAGTCTTGTTCAATTATTAGTGTTATGCATTGTATAGTAAAATGTGTAAACTAAGGATAAGATCTAAATATTCCTAGTTGATCATTCATAATAGGAATTATAATGAACTAACACTAGTACGTTGATCTGTGAAATTATTGTGTTTCACCAATAATGGAGCAAGGATGAAATAGATACATTAATATAGTATTATATTGACCCAATTAAATGAAAATATTACTTGGTTAAAATGTCATACACATTTTCATAAGTAGTGCTTATATTGGAATCTTTAGATCTGAAGTCTTTGTAAGTCTTAGGTGGATCCTAGTATACTTTGACACATGCCAAACGTGACTTGCAACAAGGCTGCAAATAAGGTATGATTGGGTATGCCAAATTCCATGCTAAAGTGACAACAAATAAGTAAAAGGATTGCCACTCTTAAAAGAGAGATGATAACAACAGCCACTTGATTAGTAAACAAAGTAGTCTTTGACAAAACCTAGGTTTATTGTTATTCTAAATCAATAATATGTTTTATGTTAGCTTCACATATGAGATCAATAAAGTGACAGTGTTAAATAAGAATTACTTAACTCATGTATTATATTGTCATGATATCAAAGTGCAACTGATCATATAAAGGTGCTAGGTAGAAAATTTAACAAGTGTTGAATTCTTTACTTGGGTTATTATTTAAACTACAATAGATAAATAATATTTATTTAACCATATGGGTCAAAACCAAGGATAAACTGCCTTACTAGATTGCACACAAACAATGTGATCAAAGATTGGGGCACTTTTAGAATGAATTTTTTAAAATTCAAATTTTGTGGCATTTTGAAAATAAAATTTTTCAAAAATCACAAGATTAGTGACATCATATTTTTATAAGTCTAGAATGGAAAATGCACAATGAAAAATCATGCACATTATTTTTTTTAATGATTTAATTTGAATTAAATGCATGAGAGAAATAAATTTGGTAACTTTAGGACAAAGAATTATCCACTTTGGATAACATCCCAAAGTTTGGAGAGATAAGGAAGTTTGCCTTAGTTATGAAAAAAGATTGTCTAAAATTAATTCCCCTCCTAATTTCTCTCCATGGTCGTGTACCACCTTGCTAAAATGGAGAAATTTGATTTTTGGTTGGTTTTTGAGTATGAATTAAAATTCTAATGCATGTGAGTTAACCTAGTTCAACAAGTCTACATGAATTTAATCTTAATTCAATCTCTAAACCCTAGAACTTATGGACAAAGTAATTAAGTCTATAAATAGACTTCATTGGCCACAAAAATGACACACCTAACTTGTTCTCTCCTCTTGGCTGAATTTCTTAAGTCATTAAACACTTAAGAGAATCTTGATCCTAGGTTGCAGAAATCAAACACCAAGAACAAAAGATCAAACCTTGGAGTTCATTATAGGTTGTCTGTGTAAAAGTAGAGGGGAGTCACTCAAAGGTAGTCCCTCAACATCAACAAAACAAGATCGACGTGAATTGAGCAAAGAAAGAGGTAAATTTTCTTGTTCTAATTCTTCAATATTTATGGTTTAAAGATACTATTGTAAGGATAACGTAAAAATTTTGAAATTCTACACCTTAGAGGTTAGCCTTAGGAATGAAAAATTCCCAACAACTTGTATTATAAAAGTTTTGATTCTTTAATAATGGCTTATATGTTCTAGACTTGAAAACTTATGAGACCATATATAACATAAATACAAACTGGATTAAATCATATGAAGTGAACTCGTCTTATTTTTGGCATTACTCTATAGAGCATGTGAGTGAAATATGCATATCAAGACTTCATAAAGAGAAAGTGCCAGGGTAATTTGATTTGTAATGAATATACATATGTGAATCTTGCATCCATGAGAAAATGACTAAGAGTCCCTTTAATAAGAAAGAGGATATGACTAGTGAACCATTGGAACTAGTACGCTCTGATGTTTGTGCCTAAAAGGAGGAAATGAAAGGTGAGGTCAATGATAAGCCAAACATGTCTTCCAATATTATTTTGGTGTTTTTCCATATGACTGTAGTTTTCTTATCAAACATGTCTATAATTAAAGAAGCTGAAAGACACCATATGAGACATGGATTGGGCGAAAGTCAAATATGTCTTTCTTAAGAATCTAAGGATGCGAATCACATGTTAAGAGATTAGCATGAGATAAGCTATCATCTAGAATAGACAAATTCTTATGTGTGTATAACATTCATATCTTGATAATTTATAATAGTGAAATAAACACAAAAATTAAGAATAATCAAATCTATTATGTTTGAAATATGTTAGAATTATAATACAGGTGATGTATATGAAATAAAGTTGGAATTTTCATAAGCTAAATTCAGGTCGCGCTGACACAATGGGTGTGATCTTAGGGAAAGTATGAGCACGACCGTGTTGCTGGAAAAGTTGAGCACATTGGTCGTGCTGAATTACCAAGTGACCGTGTGGATTAGAACAGGCTGTGTTGAAATCAACACGGTCGTGCCAATTTGGCAAATTTTTGAAAACATTGTAACATGAGGTGGAAATGGTTAAAAAATAAAAGAAGAGGCAGAATCTAGGGGAGAACGGGAGAGTTGAGAGCGAGAGAGAAAGAGAAATATTTATCGTAAAAACCTCTAAACTAAGAACTTTAACAATTGTGATCTGAAAACAAGAAAGGAGGAGGAATTGAAAGAAAGGTACAAAAGTGTTAAAGAGGTAAGAGTTTCTGAATTTTGGTAATTTAAGTATAAGATTTAGATTTCAAAAATTAAAATGATATATGTAAGAAAAATTGATTTAGGAATGGAATTATGATAAGTCACATTCATGCATATGTGTATACATTTTTGTGATCTTGAATTTATGGTATCAAGGAGACATTATTGTTTGATATGTATTGAATAACAGACTAGACAATCAGAGCAGCATTAGAGCCCGAGAAACTTCAAGTACTTCAGCTAGCAGGTGAGTAATGTAAATCACTTTTATATACAGTTAAATATGAAATATTCATATGCTAGAAATGTTTTATATATCTAAATATATATATAGGAATGAATTAGTGCAATTATATAATTGAGGATTAGACAGGTTCACAGGACACAGGTTCAATCATACAAGTATGTGATTTATTATTCAATGACTATGATTGCATGTATAATAATTACGAAAAATATATTTATATTGGTGGTGTGTATGATTATTGGTGGAGATTTGGTATTTTCAGAGATATATTGATTGATTGATCGGAGATGAGTAGATAAATGGAGATGAGCAAAAAAGAATGAAGAGATTAGCAGAATAGATTATGAATCTAGAGATGAGCAGTTAATTGATTACATGATTTACATGAAATGAATCATTTATGATATATTGTAAATATGAATTATTTAAATATGTCAGTTTAAAAAGATTACTCACTGAGCTTGCAATTCATCAAATATGCATTTTGGTTTCAGGTTTGATAGATTAGCTATACCCTTGAGCTTATCACTAGGTGGGTTAGCTGCTGCTCTTCAGCACTCTCTATTTACTCTAGCCATATTTTTCATATCTACATGCTATGTATACGTATATTTTGCATGTTATGTGTGATATGTTTAGATGATACATCAAGTTGAGTTGCATGTTGATTATCAGTACAGAGCAGTGGATTGATCTTGATTATATGTTATATAGTTTGGATTTATGTTTGGTTGATTCCATGTTGATGTTTGGTATATACATACATATAAATAGCAGAATGCACACGGGTTGTGCGTTAATGACACAAGCATCGTGTTGCAGTTAAATAGGGGATGTACAAGAATAACACAGGGCCGTGCCTATGGGATGTGTTACACTAACATGGGTCATGTTCCAAACCATGCCACAGGTCGTGCTGTGCACTACTATATGTTAAAATGATATTTTATTAATATATAAATGTAGAATATTAATATAAATAGTAGAAATATAATATCATACGAAATTTTTTTAAAATATACTAATTTAGAAGCTAATTAAAACGTTAATTACATGATTAACATGCTAACTAGTTTAAGGTGTGATAGTGTGGGACCTTCTAAGTAAACTAAAGGATGTTATTTTTGTAACCTTAGTAAGAATAAGGTGTTTGTTGTTCATATTACTATATTTCTAGAGAAGGAGTTTATGCTTAACAGAAACAATGAGAGCATAGTAAAATTGGAGGTTGTATAAGAGGGTAGATACACAAATTCCTATAGAGGATAGTTAGGAGATGGATTAGATTTCACAAGAGGTTGTCGAATATGATCTCATTACACAAGTACCAAGAAGATCTAGTACGATTCATCAGGAACTACAAAGATATGGGTTCATATTGATGAAAAGGAAATCATGATCATGGATCATGATGAACTTACTTCTTACTAAAATTTTTGTCAATTATAAAAATCTTAATAAGGTTTGTAAAGTTAAAATATCCATTTATGGACTTAAGTAGGCATCCAAGAGTTAGAATTTTTGTTTTGATGAAATCATTAAAGGTTTTGGTTTTATCAAGAACGAAGATAAGTCTTATGTATATTTGAAGTTTAATGACTAGTAAGTTTCAGCAAGACTCGAGTTAGGCTCAATAGGTGACTGTTAAGGGAATTCTTAAGTACTTATGAAGGACTAAAGGTGTAACTCCCCAGAAATTTATCTTAATAAAATAATAATTATTTTTGAAATTCAAGAATATTAAAAGATTAATAAGAGAGGTTTAAGTAATAAAAAAAACTAAGTTTAATGAGGCAACACGGTCTAGTGGAACAATTGTGCACGAGCTGTGTAAAGATCATTGTAACACAAAGTGAAGTCCATAGACTCGACATGGTTGTGTGACCTAAAATAAGGGAGCACAAACAACAAAACAGATGCATTGAATGTCCTTGCCGTGTGTAATTTTTAAAGGATATAAATAGGGCTCAACACAAGCCTCAACACACAATAGTAGAACTCTCAACAAATTCCCTTAAAAATCTCACCAAAAATCTTCCAAGTATCCTAAATTAAGAGGAAAGTAGGGGAAAAATCATCACTTAGGCATAAAGTCTTAGGTAAGAACCCTACCTTGTTGTTGCATATTAATTTTTGTTGAGAATTATGGAATTAGGGCTTAGTTATGGTTTTGGAATTTGAGTAAATTTAATTTAAATAAATGAATGTATGAATTGTGTGTGAAGCTAGTGTGAGGAAAACACAGGAGAGAAAAAGGAATAATATGCCTGATTTCTGACACCCAAAACGCAAGAGAGGAAATCGATTTACAAATCAATGTATGCAAAACATCTATCTATACTAGAGTTTGTATATATGTACAAAAGGTGTAAAAACCAAAAGCTAGGAGCCATGACTTTGTTGAACGTATCGCACTACTAGCACCAAGGACATTGCAAAAAATTGTGAACCCGACCAATCCGCCTAACCCAAACCCACCCAACTCGACTTTTAGGGTTAACCCACCTAAATTGGGTCGGTGGTGGTTTCAGAAAACATCAATTGACATTTAGTGGTCGGGTTATAGGTTCTTAGTATTTCAACCCAAACCCGACCAACCTAACCACCTATATTTAAATATGTTTACCCACAAACTTCAGTTAACCTAGCAAATGACAGCTTCACTACGCCGAACAGGTTTCAGTCTCTCTCGCTATCACGACCTTGCTGAGACCCAACTTTCTCTCACTCAAGTCGTACATTTCTTCGCCTAATCTCTCTCACTCTCGTTCTCTCACGCGCCTCTACTTCCTCGCATGTTCTTTTTGCGCCACTATTCGCAATCTGTAGGTCTTACTTTACCTTCAATCTTGCAATTTCTTTTCCATTGCAATACTCTTCCAATTTTTTCGCATCTCTTTCCCTTGTTTCACGTTCTAAGAATTGTTGGATTTGCTTCGTGGCTCTCTTTTAAATTCTCATATGGTACCATGATATTCTTCTCGATTTTGGTAAAATCGAGATCCTTCAGGTTGTTTTTTATTGTTAATGTTTAATCAGTTGTTATTAATTAATTGTTAGTTTTTATGTTAATCTTCTGTATAAGGGTTTGATAGATTGTGGTTTTTTTTTCTTTGGATGGAGATTTGTAAGAGAATTTTAGTTTGCTATTCATTGTTGGTTGGTTTTGATGAATTGGTTGTTACAAATGTTACTCTAGAAAATTAGTTTTTATTGTTAATTGTTAATTGAGTGTTGCATTAACCTGATTTCAAGGTTCATGTTATTATTAAAATGAAATGAAAGTACCCTATTTTTCAATATTGAAAATATTACCATGAAATTTTGTTTTACTGATGATGAGTATCTTGTAAAAGCTAGATAATGTGGTAGTTGAATTCTCTTCCATTGGTTTCTAGTGTCTTTCAATATTGTAAATCTTACAAGCCTAAAGCTCTATCATAATATTCTTCTGAAAAAATTCAAGCAAAAATGACTTGTTAAAGTCTTAAATGGCTCACTAATAACTACCTTGCTATTATTAATCTGATTTTATGAACCCTGGCTTAAAGAAATTTAAATTGTGTTTCTGTAAATGATTGATGATTATTTCTTTGACACATGTATACCATATATTTTGTTAAATAAAATTGACTTGTGTTTTGTGGTACTATTTTGTTAAATTGTCTTCCTCTTTTATTTTTGCAGTCATTTCTAATTGAACAAGTATAAGGAATCTATTTCATCAAAGATAAAAAAAGACGCAGTGAGGAATCTAATTCATTGGAGATAACTGAGTGTGCTAGATGAGTGGACCATGCAACACAATGTGTTTTCTATTTATGGGTTTTGGAATTGAATTTCGTGGTGGAAAATGTTTAGGAAAGTTATGTTTTTTACTGCAAAAGAAAAATTCCACCTAGTTTTAGGAGGACGGTTCTTTGTAATTTGTTCTCAAATTAGATGTGCTATCAATGTAAAATAATGACTAATATGGTGGAGATAATTTGATATTTTTATCTTCATTACAATATGGTAGATACAGTGCTCTTGATTGAAGTGGCTTGATATGATATGGTTCGTTAATCATCCAAATTTTCTTATTGGTATTTCAAGATGTTTACAGAATGATTTTCATGTAATTGGAATGTTTTAATTCGATTGGAAAGATTTTTATAGATTAATACAAAAATTGCATATAATAATCATTTAACATAATTAGTCTTAAAACAATTTAAAAAATTCTAAAATTGGGTTTGGCGGGTTGGATGAGTTGGGTCGATTGGACGGATTGGGTGGGGGGAATTCGAGAAGAGTGATGGGAAAAAATT
>CANYCX012501208.1:0-10517 GCA_948193385.1 Breynia disticha f. nivosa | reverse complement strand
AAGCATGATTAAGTGTGAGAACATCTAAAATTTCCCTTACAATAAAGCTTTTAAGCTTCTTTCTTTACTTAAGCTTTCATACCTTAGCATATATGATTTCAAGTAAATTTTCTACGAACATATAAGTTCTTAATTGGCATTGTTCAAGCTTAAGTTATAAGAACCACAACATAATTATGTTATCATATGACTTGGTAATCTTGAATTTATTAAGAATCCTCTATAATAAATCATAATTATTTCATCATTAACTTAACTTAGTCAATTCCACTTACATACTATAACAAGGTTCCACTAAATCAAGGTTCCATAATCATACCATTCAATACTAAAAATCATTGAATAGTAAGTGTAAACCACTTACAATTTCACTTACAATTTATTTATGCAAGCATGAATCACTTACTTCAATTTCCTGTAAAACCACCAATAAGCCAACTTTGATCTAACTCCGAGAGAATCACTTATCAGTAATATGCCATACCAAAAACATTCATCAATCCTTTAAACATATGTCCACTTACTTGAACTCTCTAATTTCACATCGATTCTATAATTGTTAAGAACAATCAGTCGATAGACATGTACTTAAATCAATCCATACTCTCTTGAATAATAACTCCTTTTTTACACAAATCTCCCAATCCATTTTAAATTCAAACTTGCTGATTTGCATATTTCTATCTCTTTTTTTTGGTCAAGCCCCTGTATCCTCGACCCACTGGGCTGAGACTAATCCGGTTTGGGAAGGAGTTGGGCGTTAAGGTTCATTTCCCTTCCAATCGACGTTGCGGGGGATCGAACCGTGGTTCGCCTTACCAAGTTCAGCCCCCATTACCACTGAACCAAGAGGTCGTTGGTGCATATTTCTATCTCTATTAAGTCACTAACAACTAAATTTAATTAATTAAATATCCAATTCATCATGTTTTAGCTCTACAACCTAAACCGTACTCATCGTTTACACTCCATACTGCAGAACCAATGATATATTTATATGAAGCATAGTTGTTTACCTATCATAAACTCATTTCTGGAAGAATCCTTTCATCTTCATTAAGAATCAATCCCACATCATCTTTAGGGTTTTCTGTGTGATTCTATCAAGGTTTTATCAGTTTCTGAAGTACAATAAAGGTTGAGAATAGAGCACCACTTTTTAATTTATCTCAGCACGACCCACCTAAACAAACATGACTCATTCCATATTAACTATCCACAACACGATCTCATCAAGTTAGCACAACTTATGCCAATTTGGTCGTGCCAATCATTTCCTAGCACAGTTCCACAGCCTAAACACGATTCGTGCTTATTTACTTATCCACGACATGACCTCAATCCACCAAGCACTACTCGTGCTTCATTCTTGCTATTTATCCTCAACTCACCTCCATCTAATTGATTTTCGATGTTAATTCTTTTATAATTTTCATTTTTATAATCTTTATTTATTTTTTTAAATCAGGATGTTACATTATAAAACAACGCAAAGCTGACTAACATAAGTTATAATCTAGGTAATATATGTTAGTTAACTTCTAGTATCCATTTATAAGCATGAGCTTTTTATACTTAACATATTCCAAACATACACAATACAACACAACATAATAATAATCCTTCTCACAGCATAGTAATCATACTATGTTATGGTTCACATTTCATTCATTCACCAATTACATTTAAACTTAACTTACATGCACATTTCACCAAACTCATCAATCACTTACAACACATACTTAGCACATTTCCAAACCACATACACAATACAATACAACATAAGGATGATCAATCTCACAGCATAGTCCATCATACCAAGTTTCAATTCACATTCTACTTAATCATCAAGCCCATTTATACTTAACATACATGCACATATCATTATACTCATCAATTTCTCAAAACACATATAAGAACTCAATTAATATTTTATGTGATATGCAAATGGTATGTTATTCCTCTTTTATGTCAATATGATGCTCTACTCCTCTTTTCATTCCATTCTCTTTATTTGGTTGATCAATCGTATAATGTTCACTAAATACTTGAGTCTAACATGAAATTCTCATCCTAATTGCTTACTGGATACTCAAAGTTGAGCATATGCTCATCGAATACTCAATGTATAAGATTACCATAATCTCTATACCCACTGAATATTCAAGGTCTGGATTTATTATCCATTTAGTTGATCAAATGAATGTGGATGCTCACCAAATACTCAAGGTCTAGTATGACACTCTCATCCGAATTGCTCATCGAATACTCAAGGTCTAGCACTTGGGTATAACTTAGGTCCACCAAATATTCAAGGTATGACCTTTATTTATTTATTACATATGCTCACCAAAAACTCAGGTCTAGCATTGAAACTTATCATTAGGCTCACCAAATACTCAAGGTCTAGCCTAGCCCACCGAATAATCATGGTCGGGCATATTCACCAACATATTGCTCACCGAATACTAAGGTCTAGCATTGTGTAGTTCATCAATCTCATATAACTATCTCATATGCACTAAATGCATGTATGTCAATATGCAAGAAGTCATAGTCAACCAACTATGATCTCATGACCAAATATTATGGTCAACACATAATCATACCATTCATTCTCAAGCAATATTTATAACATTCAACTCACATAATCCATACCATTACATCATTTTCATACAAAATAACATTCCACTTGACAATAATCATAATCTTATCAAACACTATTTTAGAACTCCAATTCATATACACAAAATCTTTTATTATGCATACTAGTCACATCATCCTCATTTCACACATTACATACACTTACATACGCGCACACACTCTTAAGCCAAGTATATTGACATCACCAATTTGGAAACCATCTCATACTCATGTCATAGTAGTAAATACGCAAGTCACAATTATTTCCATAGTCAATATCCATAATATTTAACTCATATCAATCACAACATTCATCATTTTCATATAATTAATATCACATTTAACCAACATCACAATCCCATAAAAAACCATTTGAGGACTCCCACCATAAACATAAATCACACAATACATACAAGTCACATCATACACATTACATACTGTTACATCCAAATATACACCCTTAGGCCAAATATAATTAACCATTCATGGACTTGATATGGATAAGTAAGCATCGAGGTACACTCTTACCATGGAATAAGGTAAGCGAGCCTCTCTGCGATCACTCTGGCTCCTTTGTGGCTCCGATTCCTACAACATTAACATTACAATTGCATAAGCCCCTAATATAACACTAATCGCTTGTTCTTTCCAATTTTGATGTAAAGTTTAGGTTTTTAGCTACCCAAACCCATTTGCAGCTAATACTACTCATATCCTAATATTCTTACGAATTTCTTTCACCGTTAAGTTCATTCCTTCCCACATCACCATTTTCCTCTTCCTTATCTTTTCACATCCAAAGTTCTCACATTTTTTCTCTCTTTTCCCAACCCTAGTAAAACCCATTCATTTTTATTTCATCTTACTCAACACCCTCTCCTCTCTTGTAAAACACTTTTCTTTTTCCTTGCTCTCTTAGGTTTTCCTAAACCCATTTGTTTTCCAACATCACCCTCAAATTTATAGCTTCAAAACTCAATAGTAACTCTCTCTCTTTCTTGTCCTTATTTTTTCAATTAATTTTTAAAAAGTCAAGAATTTTACCTTAGGAGTGATTTTTCTCAACCCTATAAAACATCCTAAACCTATTATCCTGTTAATCATATAATTACTATTTATGTTAACTATTTTTATCATATACTTAGTAACTTTTCTTTCTATTCATAACTCTCATTACTAATACGTGTCATTCAGTCATACATTGTCAGACATATTTGCATTCTAAGTAAACAATTTACAGCTCGATTAGATATATAATCAAAACATAGATCGTGCTAGTCAACACTTTCATAGGCTCAACCTTGTGTTGATCTAATACGCCTTTTTGTTTTGTACCGCACAAAACTTGTAACATTTATGTACAACTTGTGTAGATCTTTTGTAACCTAAAATATACTCATAATTAACCTATTCTCAATCCTGTAAATTAATCACAATAAGCGATATAATCTCTCACACATATTTATCATCATATCCATATCAACATGCACCTCAACTTGTACTATTGTCCAAAGAACAACAAGCAACATATATATATATATATATATATATATATATATATATATATATCTCTACCACCATCCAATCACAATAAGTAAGCTCAACCAATCCTATCAACAGTCATAACATCCCGTATCATATCCAAAAATAGACACACAATCGTGCAAATGTCAAGATGTAACAACTCTTAACTGGTGTCTGGTGAAGAGAGAGAATACTGGAAGTAGGGCCGACCCATCTGTGAAAATCTTGTAATCTAATCTTACTCTCAACCTGGTCCTAAAAACAAAATATACAATTTCAATTGGTGAGTTGCAGGCTTAGTTAGTAATCATTTAATCTTTATTTATATAAACATACATAATTTTCTGATTCTATTTAAAACCACTTATATCATTTAATTTTCCTATCTGTCTAAATCATGTCATGCGAAATTGTAATTGTATTTGTAACAAAAACGTTCATATATAAAAATCATGCAACCTGTCAGCTGAAGTTGTGAACTTGTAGTATACTAAGTTGCTCCTGCAACAAACTATGTTGCTCCTGCAGCAAACTATATTGCTCTTATAGAGCCGAAGCTATTAAACTGTAGCAGAATATGCTGCTTCTGTACATGTGCACATAAAGACAACGTTCACGTACCTGTTTGCATTTTGTTTACCCATTTGCATTTTGTTTCGTATTTTGTGTGCCTGTTCGCAATTCAATTGTATACGTATACCTTTTCATTTTAACATATTTACATTCACATATGTCTATTTTTATATTTTACTATTATTCGCAAATCATATATAATATCAGCCAATCATTTACTAGCACACATTTAGATTGCATATTAATTCGTATTTAAATGTGAGTTGGATTACTCACTTGTATTTCCGTGCTATTCAGAGCTCCTCTCGACTCCAATCTTAGCTTGATCGTCCTATATAAACATATATCAAATTCTCTATAATAACCATATAATCAACAATTTCTAACCCTAACTAAATTCGCAATAATTTCTATATAATTTTGAGAAATCTTATTGTGTCCTCTGTTGAATTTTTTTTATTGATTATACTATTCGATATCCCAGCTTTATCTTATCATAAATCGTGTTTTCTTGGCTCAATTTTAAGTTAAAACTGTCTTTTCTCTCCTCTTCTGCTCACTCTCTTGACTTTATATTGTTTCCTTTCCTTTTAACTTTATTTTTTGCTTTAGAATGACTTATATGTAATGCGATGGTCAGTATGCCCCTTGGCATGCCCTCAGCACAGCCCGTGCTGGATACAGACTTTCCACCTCCTGCTTCAATTTTTAATATTTTTTGCATATTTAACAACTCAACATAACCTGTGTCTTAATCAACACGACCTTTGCTTATTAACATGACCAAACTTTATCAACATGTTCATCGAGTTGATTATCATTTTCTAAAAATTTTAGTCGTGCTCATATTTGAACACGATTGTGCTCATTCTATTACCAGGAGCACAATCCCCATACTGTCAGCACACTTACTGTGTTGACAATATGTTTTCCATCTATTCTAAATTCCAACTTCATTTCTTCTCAACTTTCACCCGTATTAAAATTTTAACTTATTCTAAATAATCGATCAACTCACAATTAACCTCTCATTTTCTTTGATTTGTCTAATTAATTTTTAATTTTGTTAATCATTTTAATAACTTTACTAATTATTAAGATGGGAATGTTACACCTTAGGTGTCTTTTGATGTATGTACACAAGGGTATTTGGGGTGGAAGATTTGGTAAAAATCATTTTGTGGGTTCTTGGAGGAGTTCTTGGGGCTGTAGAGAAGTTGTTTATGGGTGAGGATATGTTGTGTTGGTGTTTATGAGTTTTCCCCTCTTTTTAAGGTTTTTCTTGCTCTACTAATGTGTACAAGTGTTCCAATAACATACGTTAGTAGTAAAATAACGTAAACTAAGTTAGGGTAAGTAATGTACGTTACCTAGCTTAATGTACGTTATTCTTGGACCTGAACAAGATTAATGTAAGTTAATCTTGGCCTAAACATATGTTATTGCTCTCCAGGTCAAGCTACTCTTATCCTTCATTATCTAGTTTTGTCTTTTCTCTTTGGTTCCCTTCTAACTACTCATTCATTTGCAACTTTTATACGATTTATATTCATAGATAAAATTCCAGAGCATTATAGAACTGGTGGAGTGGAGATATTGGATAAGCAAGTATAAAGACTTAAGAACTGTGAAATCCTTATGATTAAAAACCGTGAGATCCTTATGATTAAGGTGAAGTGAAGCTTCCACTCATATCGAGAGGCCACTTAGGAGTTCGAACAAGATATAAGCATAATTTGTTTTGCAAAAGTTGAGATCATAACAGAGGTATTTTTTGAGATTCCTAATTATTTTAAGTTTTCACTGTGTGCATGGGTGAGATTAATCATAGATGCACCAAGAATGAATAAATTTTGAGGACAAAATCTTTATAAGGAGGGGAGAACTATAATGCCCTCAAATTTACCTTAGATAATTTAAATTAGTAATTAAAATGATAACAAAATGAAATGTAGTAAATTTTATACACGAAATCGTGGAAAATGGAAAAAATAAAGATGCATGGCTTGGGCAAACTGTGCACCAAACCATGCACAACCCTTATATGTTGTTTTGGGCAAATTAAGTACACTAGTTGGTGCACAAGCTACCCAAACTATGCACCAGATAGTGCAAGTTGAGGAAATCAATTGAAATAAGTAAAAAACAGTAGAACACCTAATTTGAACACTCAAATACATTTCCTAGCCACAAAACCTCTTATTAAGGTTGGAGAACCATTCTCCACAACTTTCCACGTTAAGAACCCAATAACCCTGCATTAAGAAGTGCCTCGAGACTTGGGAAAAATGCTCTCTCGAAGCCTTTAACTTATTAAGAGTTTTTGTAAGAGAAAAAGAAGAAAATGGCATGAAGAGTGAAGTAGGTAGTTGACATTGTGTTCTAATTAAGTGTTCAAGGAGTGTATTGTAAAAAGATAATGGCTTAGGACCTTATTTGGTTGTAGAGAAGAAATCTAGGTTTTTTATAATGAGATAAGATTAAGGGAGAATGTGGTGAAGAAGGAGAATTGTAAACACATGAGTTGGGTTAAAGTGAGTTAGAAAAACTTAGAAAGGTGGGAACTTGGAATGAAAGAGAAAGAAATGGAGGAAGTAGGTCTTGTGAGTAGACTTAAGGAGTAAAGGTAGAAACTTGACAAGGAAGGAACAATGTTTGAACATTATAAAACTTGTTGAATAGAAGAAAAAAGGTTAGGATAAAAAAGAACAAATTTCACTTTTAAAAAGATAAAAAATTATATTTAGTGTAAATGGTTATTTATAAAATGGATGTTGTTGTTTTTAGGAGCCGACAAAAAGGAAGAGTGGAGCAATCACCAGAGAGTCAAAACTAGCTTGGTTTTGAGGTAAGTGCATACTTAACAATTACCTAAACATCGATCGCATTTTACATGGTTAAATATAGTTTGCTTATTATTTGTGTGAATGAAATGATTGTGATTGTGTGTTAAAATACAAGTGTGTGCTGTTTGAATTGTTGTAATTCATAAGTATGAGTGTATGGGCTTTTTTGATGAGTACATGTTATTGATAAAATTGAATGATGAAGTTGCATAATATAATTCAAGGGAAATGATGATTTGAATGTACTATATGAGATGTGTGTGGATGTTGCTTTAGGTGGTTGACATTCATAATCGTGACATTAAAAACATTTTGCATTCTAGGAATATGCAACCTATAGGCACTTAGAGGAGATTAAGACTTATAGGCATTTAAGGAGCAAGTGGCTCAATAGAGAAAGGCGTAGAGGCCCAACAAAATGAGAACAAACGGCTCAATATTATGGGAGCAAAAACTCAAACTTATATAATTATTCATCATAAACATTCATATGAATCTATATGAGTAATGTGGTAATAGAATGTATGGTGTTTGTGTAAGATGAAATGTGATAGTTTGATGAGATTGAGTTTAAGGAAATGCATTGAGTTTGATATTGTGTGTGATTGAATCAAAATGAAATGAATGAGAAACAATGTGAATTATGGTTGGATGATGATTCAAAACATTTTTTGTTCATGCATTATGAATGAAAAACCTTATGGAATTATGTTGGATTGAGTGTATGTGTTGCGGAATGAAATGGTGGTATGTATTATGATGCTCAAATTTATTTTCCTTTTTATGTTTCTATCTATCTTTTAAATAGATTTCTATATAAAATTTTTATGAAATTGAAACAACATTTTTTCAAACACAGAAAATAAACTCAAGCGTCAAAAAGAGGCAAAGTGAAATTCATACATGCATATGTGTGTGTGTAAACACACAGAAGACCAATGTATTTGGAAAGTGTTTACAAGACAGGTGAAACAATATTAAAGTATACATGAAATACTCAAAAACAAAATCATAGTTTAAAAACATCTAATTACAGAGAAAACCCAAGAGTTCTAAGTGGATCCCCAACCTCACAGTGCAAATCCCAAGCATCTCAAAGCATGTGGTAGTACTATACATGGTAGCCTATTAATCTGTTCATAGAAAAGAATCATAAAAAATATACACTAGAGGAGCATACGGGTCATAGGCATAACCTTAACACATGTTACACATAGGCTTCAAACATGCTATTTTAAAATCGATAATGTACATTGATCATGTAGATAACATATATTATCAAGAAACTCAGGTTAACGTATGTTGATCATATTGAAAATGTATGTTATCATAAACACACATGTCTAGTAATTAGAGTAGATAAAGTAATGCACATTAAGGGGGTTTGTAAGCCCCTTTATGCTGCTTAACGTACAATAACCCCATAGGTAACATATGTTATAAAACATTGGCAGTACATGTAAATCTCAAGTCACATAACTTAAATAACAAACATCAAACTCTAATTCCACACATTTGATATTCAATTCATATGTTATAAATTTATTATCTGTCGTATTAGACAGATAATAAATTTATAACATATGAAAAATTTAAAGTTTATGTATTAAATAGGAATGCATAAGCAAGGTTAAAAGATAATAAGTGTTTCAATTAGTAAATATCAACATAAGAGAATATAAGACTTAGATATGTAAAATGAAAAATTTGGCAGTATTCGTGTACTCACTAAGTGAATAATTCATTAAAATTGCTTATTATTTCAGGTGGAAAAATATGCATTAGAATTTCAGCCAGCTAAAGCCTTGAAGGCCCTCTATCTCATAGTTGATATGCATTTATATGTAAATAGATTTACATTATGTTTATATGTTACATAAGAGGTAATTGTAAACAATGTTAATAAAATATGTATGTGCTATGTGTTTGAATGTTGAATGAGATTCCTTATAAGCTTACTAGGGATAGTATGATCGACCCAGTATATAACAAATGCTATGTTACATGTTTTGTTGTCAATCCTACCCTAATTTTCATATTCTGTTTGTCCAACATAGGTCCTGTAAAGTGCCACGAGTAGGACATGGTCATTTAAATGAAGCATGGAATAGACCATGACCACAATTTTTATGTGTAAATTTTTCTAAATAGAAATGGTTCATCAACAAGATGGTTGTAGAAATTACCATTGGGATTGTGTTATTCTAACACGAAGGTGTGTTTTGAGGGCATGCTAGAACAAAACTAGTTGTGTTTAAAGGTGTATTAAAGATGAATTAAAATGAATACAAATGGTTTACAATTAGGTTACAAGTATATGGATGAGGAATGAACTGAAATATATTAAGAAAGTTTTTAATTATTGTCATGTTTGAGGTATGAAAATAAGTTAATAATATGATAGAAGTTGTAATCAATTGAGATTAATATGTTAAAAGCAATGATAGAATTAGAGTGTTATACTAACTAAGGGAAAATTTGTAATGGGCTTGGACCAAAAGCCCAATTAACTCATCGAATGAGTGTTCTCTAAAAACCATACACACAAGCTAATAAATTTTTCCATTTAATCAGATTAGCAAAACTTTCCATGTTTACAAATTTTAGTTTGTATTCCAAATTACCATAAACACAAAATTGCAACAAATTATGTGTCAACATGTATTAAACAATAAAACATGAAGAAACACAAAGTATATTTTGGAGCTCAAATTTAAAAATCATATATTTCCAAATTGTTGAATATTTGTTGGATATTATTATTGAATATTTTGATAATTTGTTAAATTGATTATGTGCTTAAATTGATAAAATTGTTTAGAATTAATGGTGTTTTAATTATGTCTTAATTATGTGTTAAATAATAAATGTTTGAAAGAATTAATTTTTGTTTGGATAATAATTATTTATTTATTTATAAATTATAATATT
>CANYCX012500925.1:0-10892 GCA_948193385.1 Breynia disticha f. nivosa | reverse complement strand
GTCAAATAACTGCCAAACGGCCATGCGAAAGATGGGAAACGGCCTTGTGGCATTTCCTATTGGCCGATTCCAACTTATGGAAATTCAAACGGCCATGGATCGGTTTGCATGGCCATTCCTAGGCCATTTCCGGCCAATTTTCGGCCATTTTCCGACGAATTATCCTAGTTTTCATCGTAGAAATTCTGGGACGTTACAACAACCGCACGAGGTGAATTATCCCACACATGATTTGGAATTAGCGGCCATTGTTCATGCATTGAAAGCTTGGAGACACTATCTTTATGGAGAGACCTTTCAGATTTACACTGACCATAAGAGTCTTCGATATATCACCACCCAAAATGAGTTCAATCTGAGACAGAGAAGGTGGATAGAGCTCTTAAAAGACTACGATTGTACCATTGAGTACCACCTTAAGAAAGCAAATGTGGTAGCCGATGCTTTGAGTGGGAAGACTCGGGAATGCCCTAATGCTATTACCTATGCTACTGAGTCCTTATTTTCAATGAGGGCCTTGAGAGTAGAGTTAGAAGTTATTGAGCAGGGTATTTTGGCGAACATCCAACTTCAACCTCAAATTCAAGGAAAGATAAAAAAAGGCAACTAGAAGATGAACTATTAATGAAGTGGGAAAGCAATGTGGAATCGGGGAAGGTGACAGATTTTGTAATCGATGAAAGTGGTGCTCTATACCAGGGGAAGCGTTTATGTGTACCAAACATCCCTAAAATGAAAGATGAGATTTTAAGAGAAGCTCATTCTTCTCGCTATACTTGTCATCCAGGAAGTACAAAGATGTATCAAGACTAAAAGAAGTGTTATTGGTGGCCCAAAATGAAGAAGGAAGTTGCTAAATTCATAGCTAGATGTCTGACATGTTAGCAAATTAAGGCTGAGCATCAGGCGCCTGCGGGTAAATTGCATTCTTTGGTGATTCCAGAGTGGAAATGAGAAAAGTTAACTATGGACTTTGTAGTGAGTTTGTAGCGCTCCGAAAATTTTCAAATTTTAAAATTTAAAATGGGGAAATCATTAAAAGAAATAAAATTTGTTCCGTAAGGAGATTTATTTAAATCATGAATATGCTTAATTTAAATTAAGTAAAATAAATATAATCGTATGACTGTGCGTAGGTACAAAAATTTACAGAATTGAGAAAATAATGGCAATTGGGTAAAAAGAAATAAAATTAGGCGAATGCGAATTAATTTGAATTAAAATAAAAGGATTATAAGAAATTACGAAATTAAAATTTGATAGAGATAAAATGAGCAAGAGAGAAATAAAAATAGGGGACAATGGCATTTTAGACATTAAGTACAAGACACTCTAACCCTAAACAGCCCTCCACACAATTAGAAACCCAAAATCACCACAACCCTAATTTTTTCCCCTTCACTCTTCTTCTCATCAACAAGTCGCCCCCACTCTTCCCCTCTCTCACGATCTCTCGCATCTCTCCATGCTCCACCCCTCTATCCCTCTCTTCTCTTTGCACCACCGCAGCCTCCACCACAGTTGTCTCCATCTCCACTGTCGCGCGCCTCCTTTTTCCCTCCCATTTTTCATCGCACACACCTTCCCTTTTCCTCCTCGCAGCTGCACGTTGCCACCATCATGCCTCACTATCTTCTCTCCTCTTTGTCACGCGTTCCTTTCCCTCCTCGTGGCCACGCATAATTGCCACCACCGTCCTCTCCACAGTGCGCGTGCCCAAGCCGCACCTTTCTCCTCCTTCTTCACTACCACTCGAGTCCTCTACACGGCAATTTTTTCACTCGCTCGCCTCCCTCGCGCAAGACCCGCGCCCTGCCATGCCCCAGCCGTGCCTTGTCTCTTCTTCAACCAAAAACTGAGAGGACCCATTGGAAATAAGGTGGGTTTTCTTTAGATTGTTATTGGGGTTTTCATTAATGTTTGTGTTGGATGAAAAAGCTCACTTATTTCTATTTTGTGTGGGTTATCATGAGGGGTTCATTCTAGCTTCGTAAGGACAGCAGAATGGAGGGTGATATGGAAGACTAATCGATTCAAAATAAGCGTAAGTAGGTGGGTTACAAAAAATGTAGTTATTGTGGAAATAGATTAAATTGGTAGATGAAATTTATTAAGGGGTTGATTTAGAGGAATTAAATGTGAGATATGATAAAATAATATTTGTTGTAATTTAAGAATTTGTTGGGTGTGGCATAAAAATTTTAAATGGTAATGTTGAAGTTGTTGGTTAAGAAATTGAGAGAATTTTCCATATAGGAATTTAGTTGTGTGACATTAATTCAAGTGAGGTTATTGTCGTTTTTTGTTTAGGGGGATTTACTCAGTGGAACTTAAATTGTTAAGAATTAATCCTACAATTTCGTGATAGCATAGGCTAAAATTAATATTGTTATTAATTTTTGAAATAGGGTGAAATTTTAAATATGATACAACTCTGATTACAATTTTATTTAATTAATACCTTTGAACGTAATTCATAAGAATTTGAGGCATGGATAAGATTTCTGATATATAAATGTAAAACAGTAAAAAGCAAAAAGAAAATGGAATGAGAGGGCTAAGTAATATGAATTACATTAAGGAAAAAGAGTTGAGCTAGTAAGATGATTTAAGATATATCTTTTGTGTGTGAATATTTTAGGAAATCAAAATTGGAATTTGGTTGGAAATGTCACTATGAAGGAGATTTCGGCTCAGACTTGCGAGGTGAAGTGCCGAGCACGCGACTTTGTGGATCTCGAGGTAAGTGCTTTTTAACGCTTACTGTGACGAGTTTTGCCTATGTATGGTTTGATTTAGGTGATGTTAATGGAATTGACATGAGTTTGCATTTTGACACTTAGTATGATTATGTTAACCTTTGTTTGGTTAAATATATGATTTAAATGTGTTTTTATCTTGTGATGGTGTAAATGCATTCTTGGAAGACTGATATGGTTGAATTTGCAATAATGTGGAATCTATGAAAGTTGTATGGAAATGTATGGTCGTGATTTGAACGGTTGTGAGTGCTTATTTTAAGGGATGAATAAGTGATGGAATGTAGTATGTGCGAAATGAATTGATTATGTGCTTGTGAGATAGGACTTATGGTAATTTGTGAAGCATAAAAGTATGTGAAATGGTTGTAAGTGCATTTAGGAAATCTTAATGAAAAATAATTGTGTACTGATCACAAGTATGTGGAAGTGGTTAGTTCCATGTTGTTGTGCATTTTCTTAACGATGACTTCGTGTTGTTGAGGCTTTTTTGAAATGTGTTACATTTAATACATTCATGTCATATGTACATGTGATGAACATAATTTTGTGTTCATAAAGGGGTATTGCCAATCGAGTGAGAGCTCAACGTATTAAAGGGGTATTGTTAATCGAGCGAAAGCTCAATATTTAGAGGATAATACCAATCGAGCGAGAGCTCAAATAAGGGGTATTGCCAATCGAACGAGATCTCAATAATAACGGGTATTGCCAAGTATGAGAGTTAATTCTCTCACGTGCACGTTAAATGAATTAAGTCCTTGGGGCATGGATCGTATGTTTTGCATTAGCATTGTCACTAATGCATTCATTCATCATTAACATTGATGAACATGGTGTTATCTTTGATATGTTTACAATAGGAGTGATCATATATGTTGATATAATTGAATGTGGAATGATGTTTGAATATGATCATAACTAAAAGGCTTGATGTGTGTGTACAAATTGTGTTGTTGCTTGGAATATGAAGTGTATGAATGAAAATAGGTATAATGATGGTTGGGTTATAAGTATGATATATAAAAAGTGAATGATGTGTATGTTGATGTCTATGAATGTGGTTTTTATCTTGAAAGTGTGTGTTGATCATGTGTTTAATGGTCAAATGTTGTGATTATGCGTATGGAATGGATGTATAGTGTATAGGAAGATGTTGATATGTTAAGTGTTGGATGGCATTTGTATGTATGAAGAAAGGACTTAGGAAATTTTGGGCAGAATGGTTCTGTCCTAGGTTAACGTATGTTATTATAGAAAATAACGTATGTTACCATGCTGAAACCTACATTAATCTTAGACATACCTATGTTATTCATACGTAGAAAAGGGTTCAAGAATAACGTATGTATCTTGGACAATAAACCTACGTTAATTGAGTGCAGAAGCCTAGTTTTGACCTGAATAATGTACTAATGATTATCCAACTTAAGATAAGGTTCTAGGATGAATTGCTTAACATATAAAACACTTAAAATGTTGAATTTATCATGGCAATGGTGAGCGATAGGGTAATTTATGCGTGAATGCGGCTTGTGTGCCACGATTACCCTGCATTGGTCAAAGGTTCCCCTGCGCATTCAGCATAACAACTATATGGATTCACTTAGAGAGTATTTCATAGTTACCTTTGTTTTGCTGTTGAATGTTGTGCAGGTTCGGGAGGTTTTCCACGAGTGAGGTCGACAGAGCACATTTCAATTAAACAACGGGTTGCATTTTCTTGGGATGAAATAAGAATTGTATTTCTTATAGTTGCATAAATTATTATACTTATTGTTTGGTGTTTTTGAAAATTCACATGTACATATATATATATATATATATATATGATTTAGTTGATCATTATAAAAAATATCTATGTTTTTGAATTAAATAAGACAATTAGGAATTTAATTTTGAGTGTCACATTTAGTGGTATCAGAGTAGGGATTAGATTCCCTCGGGATAGTTGCATTGTTTTTAAGTTATGTGCATGTTTCGCCTTTTAAGTAATGTTTTGGGTTTTAAAAATCATGAATGGTTTAAGAAAATCGACGTACTCTGACCTAGTGGAATCCTCATCATGGGTTATTTTAAGGTATGCATGTTTTCGTGTGCTAATGATTTTATTGTCAAAGGTTAAAATAGTGGCTGAAAGTAAATTTGAGTGAAATTGGTGTTACTTGTTTACATGATTTTGTTATTATGTGGGGAGTCCTAATGTGAATGTTGGTATATGGGCTTCTATATCGATATTGTTGAGATGGCAATTAGGCAATGTGGTTGATCTTATGTGGGATTCCATGATTTGAGAATGTTTGGAATGCAGGTATAAATGGATGAATTTCTACTTTAGGCATTGGTTAACGATAATGAGGAATTTCTATGAAATTTGTTACTTTGATTTGGTAACAAAATACGATATCTGGTTGTAAAATTGTGGGAGAATGTCTGTTAATGATATGGTATGAAATAAAGTGTAAAAGTGGCATATGTGGTGATGTGTGTGGATTGCATTTTACCTTTGTAAATGCTTAAAACCTTGTTAATTGATTGAGATTGACAATGAGAATATATTTATGCTTGAAAAGATGTGCAATATTGAGTGTCGCGTGTATATTATTATGCTTGAGATTGCATGAATTGATTGATTATGGATTGAATTGTGATTTATTGACAATGAGCTTGAATGACGCATTATATGTTTGCGGATTGGTAATGATTGTGAAATAACCTTAAAATGTGAATGGTATATGAACTGTGTTGTCTGCAATAAGAATAAAGTTTTTTGGTGTTTTGTGATGTGTAAAGTCTGTTTGATTGCTAGAGGTTGATGGGAAAACCATGTGATTGAAATTTCCTATTGTGTTTAGGGTATAAATGTCATGAATTGATGAAATGGAGAAAACTTTAGAAAGATTGAATTGAGTTGTAGAGTGATTTGAAAATTTTGGTGATAGTGTGTGATTCATGTGCTACCCCAACGCGGTCACGCGCCAATGTGCACGATCTCGTACTGATACATTTTATTTCTAGAATTGTAACATGGTAGTCGTGTTCCCTAGCACAAAACATGGTAGTCTTGTTCCCTAGCACAACTCGTGTTAGTCGATAAACTTATAAGTGAAATGATGGAATAAAGAACCTACAAGTTAAAGTAAATCAATAAGAATTATCTCCTATCCATAATGTATCTAAGATTAAAAAGAGGCGAGTATTTAGACCCCTACATTGATATGTTATGCCTAGTATGATTGAAGTTAGTTGATTAAATGTTTGGCGAAGGGGTGAAATAAACGTAATGTACGTAATGTAAAGCTATGGAAGTTGTATAATGTATCGAGATTATACGAAAATTTTTTTTCCAAATATCGGCAATTTTATTGGGAATTGAGTAGGAAGGAAGAGAGCATAATGGTGAGAAGTTGAACTGAACTAAGTAGGAAATCGAGGAGATGAGAAAATTATAATTATCGATGATGATTGGAAAGGTGAATGAAAGAATTTGAGGATTCATATAGTCGCAAACATATATCATTGGAGATTTGAAAGTGTAGAAAATCACATTGTGGATGAGATAATCAAACAAATCTAGAAAATAGAAAAGCAAATGAGCAAGTGAATTGCAAGCATAAAATTGAGAATCGAAACGTATGGTGGTTGAATAAGAATTTAAAAATGCTTAATGGGTTTGGAGATAGGGAATCAAACAAAGTAAAGAATGGGACCATTCTTCCTGAATGTCGGAAAGTAATTTTAAGTGAGTAAACGAGTAGTGTATCGTAAGTGCGTTATGAGAGAAATTTGATGATTACATGATCGGTGGTATCTTGAGAGAGTGAAAAGCAAGATAGTGATTGAAATTGGAGGTAAAGTAATAGTACAAGTGTCAGAGAACAAATAGTAAATATGATTGAGGATATCAAGGACATGATCGTAAAATAATGAGTTCAAGTAAAATCGGGAGATAATGGTAGAAACACAATTTAATGGAAAAGAACAATTGAGGTTTAAATTGTAACATCCCAGATATTTTTCGTCGTTAAATGACGATAAATAAATGTTTAAACATCAATATATAAAGATTAATCAAAGGTTGATATAAGGTTGACACGAAATAATCGAAGAAAATAAGAAAAATGCTAGAATTGGCCAAGTACGCACAGTAGACAGCCAAGTACGCGTTCTCGTGCCGACCACGCGTACTTGACATACCACCATGTGTAGTGTGCTGTTTGGTTGAAAAATGTATAAACCGGACTATCATGAAAGTTGCAGAAACCTTAATATACCTAACTTCATTTCCAGAGCAAATTAAAGGAAGAGAGATCTGAGGAAGTGAGATTTGGATCAAAGAAGGTGATTTGGAGATTGATTTGTTGCATCCTTCATCCTAGATTGATTAAGGAGGATCTTTATGACAACAGAGTGATTTCTAAGCTGCGTTAGCATAGTTGATTTTGCTTGTTTCTAGGTAAGTGTTCTTATGCTTACAAATTGATTCGTAATTTTGTTGTTAGGCATTTTTCTATATAAATAGAATTGGCGTATAATGATATGCTGAGTTTACTAGATTCTAGATGAATTATATGACAATGTGATGTTTGGTTTATGGTTGAAATGAATGAAAGGAATGTAAAATGAATGAATGTCTTTATTGACATATGATTGACCTTAGTTTATTTATTGATTCTTCGTTGGTGATGTATAAAGCTTAGTTGCTTTGTTGAATGAGATATTGGTTAGCAATGATGAATTGCTTATGGTTGGATTGTATTATTACCTTGTTTCATTTATATTATGAAATTGTTATCGTATGCTCTATTTTTTATATATTGACTTTTGGTTTATTTATGATTGACATGCTCCATATACTTTGTTTGATTTCATATGTGAGATTGTGATATGAGAAAACATGTGATTGCTTTATTGAGCATGTTGAGCATACTGATTTGATATATTATTATATGAATGCATTGATCATTCATTGTGTTGCATTATTGTGTGACACAGATATTGAGATACAGGCTGGGCCTGATTATTCCGAGAGAGATCTCGATGCCGGTCTGAGGTCGATGATTATTTTGAGAGAGATCTCGATGCCGGTCTAAGACCGATGATATTCCAAGCTGGGCTCGATGTCGTACTGGGTACGATGCCGGTCTGGGACCGAGGGAAAAATGAAAAGAAAAAGAAAAGAAAAAGAAAAAGAAAAGAAGACCCCGGGGCAGACATTCACATGTGATTGCATTGCATTCATATGCACTTGAGTCGCATTCATTCATAGCATGTTGATTCGTGTTATTGATTTATGAGTGCATTATGAATTTTGATACGAAATTTATACTTGACTCTGAGCAAAGTATATTTCTTTTGTATGTTGATATTTATGTTCATATTTGTACTGTTTTTATGAACATTGGATATTGCTCTGATGTTTCATTCGTATACCGAGGTTTGATTCTTAGTGATGAATGAAAGTGAGTATATGAGTATGATTGCTTATTTGAGATTGAATTGATAATATACGCAGATGTGAACCTTATGGGATTGAAATTGTATATGATGACAGAAGTGTAAATGAATGGTTGTTTGATTAGAATAGAGGAAGATCATATCTCGTGTTGGGATATTGATTTTCCCTACGCTCATTTAAATTATACGAATCAAGTATTGTATAAGAAACTTACTGAGTATTGTTAAATACTCACCCGTATGTAAATTGTCTAAATGATGCGCAGGACAGAGATAACTGCCACTGGACCAGAGCTGCAGTGATGTTACCCCGGATAGCTGTTGTCAGAGGTCAAACTCCATACATCTATTTTTGTGTGCTTCCATTTTTGAGATTGTACATATTTGTACATATTTTGTAAATATTCACATTTTGAGTTTGAAACGTTTTCAAACTTGTATCTGTTTCCGCTATAAAATATTTTTATGATACTGATGTTTGGGTCGAGTTTGTTTATGAAATGAATATTTCACTTTCTCTTTCCTCTCTCTTCACTCTGATTTATTATTATTATTATTGAAATATGTTTTATCATGTTAAATGGATTTTGAAAATGAGCTTCACATAAAAACTTGAGTGTAAATCATTTGAGGTTTTCTAATGCTTGCCCTCCCTTCTTGAAGGTAATGTCATGATTATATTTTGTGTAAAGAAGCAATTCTTTGGCTTCTTGCGCATCCTTCTTGACTAAGGTAGGACATTTCTCAAAAATGTTTTCTACATTTTCCTTCTTTAGCGTGCAGTGATTTGCTTTGTTTACCTACCTTGGGTAGGCATTACCCGATTGGTGTGAGGAATCGAGTGTAGAGATGTTTATGAAAGATGAATAAAAAGATCCTTGGAGAAATAAAAACCATAAATTCCATAAGAGAAGTACATTTGAATGCAGTGGGAAACACTTGAGAGTTCTTTTGGGAGAACCGATTCACCTAAAGGAAAAAGGCTAGAGCATGTATGAGTATCACTAGCATCGGGTTAGTGTAAACGTGAGAGAAGCTAATCGACACATCTATTACACTGAAATTTATGCGAGTATAGTTATGAGTGGTTGAGGTTAAACGATATGAGCATAGCTAAATTTCAGGGACGAAATTTTTTGAGGGGAGAGCTGTAGTGCCTCGAAAATTTTGAAATTTGAAATGGGGAAATTATTAAAAGAAATAAATTTTTTTTCTGTAATGAGATTTATTTAAATCAAGAATATGCTTAATTTAAATTAAGTAAAATAAATATAAACGTATGACTCTGTGTAGGTACAAAAATTTACGGAATTGAGAAAATAACGGCAATTGTGTAAAAAGAAATAAAATGAGGCGAAAACGAATTAATTTGAATTAAAATAAAAGGATTACGAGAAATTACAAAATTAAAATTTGATAGAGATAAAATGAGCAAGAGAGAAATAAAAATAGGGGACAAGGGTATTTTAAACATTAAGTACAAAACATTCTAACCCTAAAAATCCCTCCACACAATCAGAAACCCAAAAATCACCACAACCCTAATTTTTACCCGTTCACTCTTCTTCTCATCAACAAGCAGCCCCCACTCTTACCCTCTCTCACGATCTCTCGCCTCTTTCCATGCTCTACCATGTCGTCTCTGTCTTCTCTTCGCACCACCGTGGCCTCCACCGCAGCTGTCACTATCTTCACCACCGCACACCTCCTTTTTCCCTTCCCTTTTCCATCGCACGCACCTTCTTTTTTCCTCCTCACAGCTGCATATTGCTACAACCATGCTTCACTCTCTTCTCTCCTCTTTGCCACGGGTTCTGACCGGCTCAAGCAAGCGCACTAGAATCGATGCAGTTTTACCACAGAAGTAAACTCCCGGGATCGAATCTCTCGAGGAACGATGTACTTAAGATGATTTGGTGTTAAAAAGGAAATCAAAGAAAGCAATTACAAGTTAGAAAATTAGAATCGGGACTAATTAAACTGAGCAGAAAAGAGGTTACGAAAGGAACATTGAACCAAGAGCACTCAGGGGCAAAATTGTCCAGATCAATTTCCTACAAATCTTAGTTTGTTCCTTTCTCTCTCTACACATACCAAATCACGTCTCTCTCTTCCAAACCTTCTCTCCAAAGCCAAAAACCTATTTAACATCCTTCTTGGTGAAATCTCGGTGTTTGGGAGTTTCGAAACCAATTTGCGGACAAATTTTGGTAAGTTTCTTGTCTGATTTTGTAAATGACGTTTTTGTACATAAACCTTAGTTTCCGACCTTAAATATTTTTTGTTTGAGAGAACATCTTCTTTAGAAACCTATGTTATAGAGATAAATCTATCTATTTTGAAATCATGGGTATTGGATACCAGATGTGGGTCTCACATTTGTTGCAATGTGAGAGGACTGCGAAATAGGAGAGTGCTATCAAAGGGAGAGGTTGATCTCCGAGTCAGAAATGGAGCAAGAGTGGCTGTCATAGAGATCGGAGACTATACTTTATGTATGGCTTAATGGCTAGAAATAAAGTTAAAGGACTGTTACTATGTACCTGCAATGAGTAGGAACATTATTTCAGTTTAAGCCTTGGATAATGATGGCTTTACTTTTGTTATTGAGAATAACAATATGAGTATTCGTCATGGAAATGTCTATTATGGAAAGGGATTCCTTAATAACGGTTT
>CANYCX012500219.1:0-19711 GCA_948193385.1 Breynia disticha f. nivosa | reverse complement strand
ATCATTACTCCCTTTCAAAAGTTTGACCTTGTCCTCAAGGTCGAAAGCTGGAAACTGCTGTTGCATCTCCACGGCCAATTCCCAAGTCGCTTCAAACTCCGGGAGGTTCTTCCAGCCAACTAGGACTTCAGTTCCTTCCTGTCCTTCCCTAATATCTTGTATGCTCTCCGGTTCAACCGCCCATTCCATGTGTTCTGTTAATGCCAGGGGCAAAGGTTGGACTTTGGTGTGATCTCCCACTACTTTCTTCAGCTGGGAAATATGGAACACGGGGTGGATGTCTGCTGTACTTGGTAATTCCAGCTTGTACGCAACCGCTCCGATCTGTTGCAGTATTTTGTAAGGCCCAAAAAATCGTGGGGAGAGCTTTTCGTTCAGCTTGTGAGCGAGGGATTTCATTCGGTATGGCTGGAGCTTCAAATAGACCAAATCCCCCATTTGAAACTCCACATCACAACGTCCTAAATCAGCCCTCTGTTTCATAGAATCTTGCACTCTAACCAGCTGCTCTTTAAGTTCATCCAAGATGGCATCTCTTGCTTTTAGGGACTCCTCCAAAGCACAGTTTGTTGTCGGGTTGGCAGCCTCATATTTAATCAAGGGTGGTGGTTCTCTACCATAAACCGCTTTGAACGGAGTGGTGCGAGTGGAGGAATGGAAGGTGGTATTGAACCAATACTCGGCCCAAGGCAGCCATTGGATCCAACTCTTCGGTTTAGCGTTGATAAAACACCGCAAATAGGTTTCTAGACACCGATTAACTACCTCGCTCTGACCGTCGCTTTGTGGATGATAGGAGGTGCTCCGGTTCAAGCGAGTATGCTGCAGCCTAAACAATTCCATCCATAAATTACTCATGAAAACTTCTCTGTCGGTCACGATGGAGCGGGGAAACCCATGGAGACGCACCACCATGTTGACAAACTCCTCTGCCACTTTCTTAACTGTAAACGGGTGCTTTAAGGCAATAAAATGGCTGTATTTGCTGAGCCTGTCGACTACCACTAGTACCGAGTCATAACCTCCGGATTTGGGTAATCCCTCCAAGAAGTCCATGGTGATATCCTCCCAAATGGCTGACGGAATGGGAAGGGGCTGGAGTAGACCCGTCGGCGATAACGTGCTGTGTTTCATCTGTTGGCAGGTGGCGCAGGAGGCAACAAAATTCTGGATGTCCCTTTTCATTCCCGACCAATATAGCTCTCGGGTCATTAATTTGTAGGTCTTAAGGAACCCCCCCGTGACCCCTCAATGGTGTGCTATGGAATTCAGTCATAAGAACTTGTTTAAGATGGGAGTCTTGTGGTATCACCAGCCTCTTCTTGTAGTACAATAACCCTTCCCTCTCCTGCCAATTAGGCTTTGCATTAGGGCTGGTCTGCAACTCCTCTAACACTGCTGCCAAGCTGGGATCCTCTAAAGTGGCCATCTTTACTTTCCCCCAATCAAGGATGGAGGCCATTGTGATGTGTCGCAGCTCCACTGGCTCCGGCAGCCGTGATAAAGCGTCTGCAGCCATATTTTCCTTCCCGGGTTTGTACTGAATTTCGAAGCTGTACCCCATTAACTTCGTCATCCATTTTTGGCACTCGGGAGCCACTACCCGCTGATCAAATAAAAACTTAAGGCTTCTTTGGTCAGTTCTGATGATAAAATGGCGCCCCATGAGGTAATGTCTCCATTTTTGTACAGCAAATACAATTGCCATGAGCTCCCTCTCATATACCGACCGTTGCCTCGCTCTTCCAGACAATGCGTGGCTGAGGAAGGCAATTGGCCTTCCGTGTTGTGACAACACTCCCCCGATTCCATACCCGAACGCATCAGTTTCTAGCACAAACACCTAGTTGAAATCCGGTAAAGATAGAGTCGGTACTCCCAACATTGCTGCCTTCAGCTTGGACACTGCTGCCGTGGCTTCCTCCGTCCACACGAAGCTGTCCTTCCGCAGCAACTTTGCCAATGGGGCTGCCAGGTGACCGTAACCGCGCACAAAGCGACGGTAGTAACTGCTGAGGCCTAAAAATCCCCTAAGTTCCTTCGGGTTTCGCGGTATGGGCCACTCCTCCATCACGCTCAGCTTCTCGGGTCTGCCATCACACCTTCCTTTGCTATTATATGCCCGAGATACTCCAACCGCTGCTGCCCAAAGCTACATTTCTTAAGGTTTACCAACAGTTGGTATCTCCTCAAGATTCCTAGCACTTCCTCCAGTTGCGCCACATGTTCGGTCAAGGTCGGGCTGTAAATTAAAATGTCATAAAAAAATACTAACACAAATCTCCTCAACAAACCTTGGAAGATGGAGTTCATTAGTGCTTGGAAGGTTGCCGGAGCGTTTGTGAGTCCAAACGGCATCACAAGGAATTCGTAGTGGCCCTCATGTGTGCGGAAAGCCGTCTTGGGAATGTCCTACTCCTTTACCCGAATCTGGTGGTATCCGGACTTCAAGTCCAGCTTTGTGAAAAACTGGGCTCCACACAATTCGTCCAATAACTCGTCTATATTTGGTATAGGAAACCGATCGGGGATTGTCACTTTGTTGAGAGCACGATAGTCGACGCAGAAGCGCCAACTGCCGTCCTTCTTTTTCACTAGCAGTACCGGGCTGGAGAAAGGACTAACACTTGGCCTAACGGTCCCTGCCTCCAACATCTCAGTAACCAGGCGCTCAATCTCATTTTTTTGAGCGTGGGGATAGCGGTAAGGCTGGACGTTGACTGGTTTCGTCCCTTCCTTTAGGAGAATCGAATGGTCCTGTTCCCGGGCTGGCGGCAGTCCTGTCGGCGGTTGGAAGACATCCTGAAAGTCACTCAGCAACTCCTTAATCTCCCCTGGCATCTCTTCTTCTGATTCCTTCCTTACACCAAGTGCACATAGTTCCACGAAGAATCCATCTTCGCCCCCTTGTAATTCCTTAACCAGCGTCTTCAAGGATACCAAAGATCGACACAGCTTGGAATCCCCTCTAAGTGTCACCTGCTTTCCTCCTAAGTCAAAAGACAAGGTTAAATTTCTCCAATCAGCCTTTGTCATTCCCAGAGTGGCTAGCCATTTAATCCCGAGAATTAATTCGGAACTCTTCATGTGGATGGGTACGTAATCTTCGACTATAGTCAACCCTTGCAGCTCTAGGACCACTGATCGACAGACTCCTTTCCCTTTCATCTGTTGTCCATTACCCACCATCACTCCGTAATTAGCGGTCTCATTAATGGGTATACTCAGCTTTTTCACCAACTCCATGGCTATGAAGTTGTGGGTGGCACCACAATCTATCAACACTACCACCTCTTCATCCTGAACCCTCCCCTTCAATCGCAAGGTTCTCGGTTCGGATAATCCCACCACCGCGTTCATCGATAATTCCACTCCATCAGGTGCGCCCAACGCTTCATCTTCCTCCCCCACCGGATCCGGGGTTTCTTCCTCGTCGCTCACCAAGAGGACATTGAGTTCTTTGTTCTTGCACTGGTGACCAACATGCCACCTCTCTTCACACTTATAGCATAGACCTTTTGCTCTCCGATTCATGGCTTCAACTGGGGATAGTCTTTTAAACTTGCTGCTTTGTGGGTTTTGGGAGGAGCGTATGTTGTGGGAAGTTTGAGTATTTTGGAAGGTTCTATTGTGGTTTAGGGTTGGAGTATTGGAACTTGCAGCAGTGCTGCGTGTGGGATTTTGGGTGAGTGGAGTGGGATTAAAAGGGGTTGGGCTGGTTGGGCTCTTAGAAGTGGTCCAAGAGATGATTTTGGTGTCTTTTTTTGTTGGGTTTGAGGAGGGCCCCTGTTGGGAAAAAGCTGGCTGCAACATTTCATTCTTTCTTTCAACTCTAGTAGCAACTTCCATCGTCTCCTTCAACCCTTTGGGGCATAGCAGAAATAACTCTGCCCTCACTTGCTCTGACAGGCCGTTAATAAATACAGCCGTGAGAGTGGCCTCACCTAGCTGTTCAACCGATGCTGCCAACATCTCGAAATGTGAGCGGTAATCAGCTACGGTCCCTGCTTGTCGGATGGCAAATAAGCGGTGCAGTAACGCCCCCTCCACAGGACCCAAAAATCTCTGCATCATTAATTTCTTAACTGGTTCCAGGAGGTAAAGTTGATGGATTTTTCTTCAAACCTTAGCCACGATTGTGCCTCCCCTTCGAAACAAATCCCCGCCGCCTCAATCTTCTCCGATTCCGTAAGGCGGTTCAGCACGAAATAACGCTCCGCACGAAAAATCCATGCTTCGGGTTCAGAGCCATTGAAAACCGGGAGTTCCAACTTTCTAGGCAGCCTGTCTTTATCCCAAGGTTGGGTATTGGGTGCGTGGTGGGGGTTAGTTTCATGGTTGGTTTCAGGGTGGGGCTGAACTGGGACGTGTTCCTGGGGTGTTGGTGTGGGATTATCAGGGGAAGGTTGGGGGCTTGGGATAGGTAGTGCAGGTGAGTTGTTGGCTCCTGAGCTGGATTCACCTTGGGCTCCCTGTCGTGGAGCTCTTGACAGGTCATCCAAACGTTGAACCATGGAGAAAAGCATGGTCTTTACCTCCTCCAAATCCTTATCCACCTTGGCCACATTATCCTTCAAGGCCGCCACCTCCGACAGTCCCTTCCCCACCTGCTCCATTCTGCTTTCCATTCTCGATTTAGGCATCCACCAAGAGGATCAAAACTGCTCTGATACCAAAATGATAGAACCCAAACACAAGTAATGCAATGAAACAGTAATAGAAGTCAAAAGAGAAGCAAAAGAGGGCTCTATATTACTGCAAATCAGATAACAAAGCTCCAACAGCAATATAGGGGCTGTGACCCTCCCAGGAATCTCAAAGTGAGAACCAAAATACAAAGTTGATACCAAGATAGTTCCTTTCTCTCTATTCTGACACTATATATACAAGTCAAGGACAAACAAAGGACAAAATACTTTTAGCCACCAACCAAACTGAACCGTGGCACCCCCTGCTGTAAAGCAGCCAAAATGTTACTGACTCTGATACTCAGAATCCCCACGCAGCCTTCCCTCTTCCTTCAACACTTGGGCTATTGTTTGTTGTTGGCTGTGGGCTCCTGTTCTTCTTGCTTCTCAGCCTTTTCCTCTTGTACACAAACAGAGGCCTATCACAATATTGCTACTGCCTTTAGCTGCAAATATACGTGTTGAAGATAAGTTCAAAGGATATAATTAGTGGATGCATCCTCATTATGAAGGTCAGCTATTATGGAGGAATTGTGACGCTTTGAATACATTGGTCATTCTGTAGGAATAAGAAAATTCTATTGACATTGCATTAAGATGACTTTTTCCTTGCGTCTCTTGCTGTATTTCTGACTGTGAAAAATGTTGAACTGTATTAGATTGGTGCTGATTTGCAAATCTAAGCTGTGTCAAGAAATTTGTTTTCTTGAGATGTGGCTCCATCTCTAGTTGGCTTCCACCGTTGAAATGTTACAATTCATTTCGTTTTCCTTAATAGCTTCTCCATCTGTTTACGTCATATTCTCAAATCTTTGGAAGCTCATTGGAGCTTGCCTTATTCAAGCTTGATGGCTAAATTCTTGTTGAGATTGAAATACGTTTAATTACACGCTTAGAAAAGGTTGATATCTTTGATTTGAGCGGTTTCTAGTGTGTGAAATATTTTGCTATTGACTTATTGTACCAGGAAGACATTAACATTCTATTCTATCTTGTTAATCATGTCTGCCTGTTCAATAAGAAATCTGATGTTTGAATCGTGAAAAGTTGCAACTCATCAAGGTTTATATGTCTCAAAAGAAAGTCACTGAATTTGTGGTGAACAATGACTGAAACTTGTGAGGTACCTGCAATATTGAACTTTATCCTTACTCTGTGTTATAGGCTCGGGAGACGGGAATTTACATGCCTGGAACATCAACACGCGAAATGAGGTATGAATTATCTGAATCTTCTTCTGTCATGAAGTCTTACTCTGTGAAATCGTGTAAGTCCTTAATCACCACAAAAATTTTAGTCCTTGTTCAGTTGTGATGGGAAGCTAACAATCCCTAACACAATGTTTTAGACTCATTGACCAATGTTTAACCCTGTCTGTAGTACCGTACTATGAGATCATCTAGGTGATAAACAAATCGAGAAGTCAGTTCTGAGCTTCTGCATATGCTTTCTGAAGGTCCTAGATAATGTCTCTGTAGAAACACCACACTGCCTGGCAATGAAGAAGTGTGTCATATGAGATGTCTGAGGTTAGATATAGTAGTAGATTGGAATGATTGATTGCATAAAGTAATTTGTCGTCCAGTAGAATGCTTGTTTGAGATGGTTGAGGTAGATTGCGAGTGGAAATTAGGGTAAACACGAGTACGAAGTGCACGCTTAACTTCTGTTTTCTTGTTGGCCACAATAATTTTGAGGCGTCTTCTAGTGGTAATTTTGGTTGAGGTAAAAGTAGGTTGCACGTAATTAATGGAAAAAGAAATTCGAGTAAGCAACACTTCAAAGTTCACGCTTAATCGGCAGTGCCTAGTGGCACTCAAAACATGAAAGTTAACGCCTAATATATGTTCTCTTTTTGGTCATAATAATCTGTGCTTGGAGCAGGTGGCATGCTGGAACAGCCATATTGGTGTTGCGTCATCCTTGAAATGGGCTCCTCACCGCGCCATGTTCGTCGCCGCATCTTCCGTTCTTACGTTTTGGATACGAATCCCAAGTCGTCCACCAATATCGATGACGCAGCTCAACCTGAACATGTTTCTCAGTGATGATCACATCTAGTCCTGGTCTTTCATTGTCCCCAACAAATTTTATATAGCCTCAATTTTGCTTGATAGTCTTAACTTTGTAATGGTTGCGGATTTTGTCTCAAATATGAATTGTTATTATTGTTATTTTCTTTCTCGTAGTGATGTTATGTTTGGGGGAATGGAAAAGGAAATATACAAGATACTGAAATAAAATTCAACATTTTAACTCTCGAAAACATTCAAAAAAAAAACAAATGCTCACATTGGCATCCCACAAGTGGATCCATAAGATCAAACTTATGTACTCCATTAGACTTAAATTACTGCTGATACAAACCAAACCATAAGGTACCCTACTGCTGAGAGGGTCCTCCAAACCCAGCACGAAACGCTAGACATTATTCCCTTCATTTTCCTTCAGCCTTCTTCTGGATATCCTGTCCAACCTCCTTTGTCTTCTGTCCCACGTAACCAGCCACATATGCCATTTTCTTCTTGGCCTGGTCAAGCTGACCTGGCATGCCCTGCGTTGCTTGCCTTAGGTAACCGATCACCCATGAGAACGACGTGAGTCCGGACAGCCCCATGGCTCCAGAAGCCAAGAACGCCACCACAGCGAAGCCAATGACAAGCGCAGCCGGCAGCAGAATAGGGCTACAAAGGATGAAAAGTGGGAATGCCACGGCCATTCCGATCAGGGTTCCTACAAGTGTAATACCAGACAGTGCCAAAAGTCCACCTCCTATGGGAAGTGTCACCATGACTGCCAGGATTTTGGAGACAGAAGGTCCCTTTTGTTGACCCTGAAAGCCCTTGAAGCCACCCATTGCCGGGTGAACTTGGACTTGTTGTGGCTGTGACCGATCGCCCATTGCTGACACACTCTAGTGTAGAGCTCTTAACTTGAAGAAAAACAAAGTTACGAACACTGTGAGAAGAACAGAGCGAGGTAGAGAAGTGGCTTGGTGGGTCTTTAAAGAGGAGGGGAGAGGTGTGGTGGAATGACACGTAAGGAGTGGAGTGGTGAGTCAGGGGTTTGCATGAGAAACAAGTTTCAAAGGTTAATAAAGTGGAAATGGTAAAAAAATGAGGTGGCTTTTTAAGAGTGTGTTTTGTTGCCATATTGCCTCCTTAAATTTGTTGCGCTGTCTGTGAAGTATGCATGGGAACAAGTGTTTTATTTGGCCTCATTCCGTGCTACGTTGTAAACCGTCATTCTAAACTTACTTATCTCCTCTCTCTTTCCTTTTCTTTTCTTCTTCACAGATCATCAGAGCTCCTACTTTAAAGTTTTTCCATTGGATCATTTCTTTGGAGCATTCTAAAACATATCCACATCATTTATATTTTGTTCATCTTTTTGTTTTGATAATTACGCACATCCTATTTTTTTTTTCTGTTTTCTGCAGTGCTATATTCGTGTTGTAGATAGTATGATAATTATGCAGACCTTACGTTTCAAAAATACGACAATAAGTGTGAACAAGGTTTTATAAAATGACCAGCATGAATCATGATGAACAGATGGCATAAGAAATGCAAAATACGAATATGTGCTTTTAATTTTTTTTCTTAACATTCTGTTTGGTTTACCCAACTTTATGTTGGAATAGTTAGTAATAAACTAGTCCTACATGGAAAAAAAAACTAACAAAGTGAAAATATATTTATACCGTGTAGTGTTTTGAATATCTTGATTAAGATGTGATGAAATTTAGAGGGAGTTTCAAAATTGACTATAATTAAATAACAATGATAAAGAGCACTTAGGATGATATAATAAATCTGCTAACAGATTTATTTTTTATGGAATTAATTTATTAATTTTAAAATTAATAGTTAATTCGTTAAATATTTCAAGAGTTATTTTCTTTCATTTTAGTCACTTTTTTTTCATTTTAAACCCAAAAGTCACTTCTCTATACATAAGGTTGCATACTTCCATAAAGTGGTTGTTATGCTTTATAAATATGATACTTCACCTTTAGTTTTTAATTACAACAATTAGATACTTCAAAATCATTCTTTTAAATTTTTTTTTAAATTGTTGTTCAAAGAAATTATTCTGTCTTGTTTAATCCTAGAAAGATTCTGCCCATAAACCAACAACATAGTGGAGGCATAATTCTTTTAATAATAGATTTTGCATACAAGACTGTTTGTTTAATTTTTTCAACAATCTTAAAGGATTTAATTACAATGGAGAAGACAAATTTTGGTTCAGTTTTCAATAAGATGATCAATCCTGATGTGTTCAAACTAGATTGCTTTGATGAAACAGATTTCACTCGTTGGAAGGACAAATTATTATTCATACTCACTGAATTGGGAATTGCCTACCTGTTGTCAGGAAATTTGCAACGAAATTCCTGAACCATCTTACCAAGATACTGAAAGTATTATCGCTAATCGAAAGGAACGTCAGGAAGATGAAAACCACTATAGAGGTTTTATCCTTAACTCTCTTTCTGATCATTTATATGATTTATTTCGGTATATTCAATCTCCATAAGAAATTTGATTGACACTTGAAAACAAATACACATGTAAAAAACAAGGAACTGACAGATTTTTTAGCATGAAGTTTTTTAAATTTACAATGACAGGAGACAAGTCTGTTATGAATCAAGTGAATGAATTATTTGTCTTGATTTCTAGACCTAAAGATCTAAATGTTGATGTTTCTGAAGTACTACAAGTGGCTGCAGTAATTGAAAAATTGCTTACCACTTGGAATGATTATAGAAAGAAACTATTGCATACTTCAGAAGATTTGATTTTTAATCAACTTGTTAAACATATACGAATTGAGGAAGAAACTCGAATTCATGAAAACAAGTTTACTTTAGAATCTGGTAACAATTCTGAAGTGAACATTGTTGAGTCCAAAAAGGTTGAAAACAAGTTTGGAAAGAAGAGAAAGTAATATGAAATGTCCAAGGATGAATCTGTCAATAATAACAAGAAAAATAATTCTTGTTTTGTCTGTGGTAAAAAAAGTAATTTTAAAAAGGAATGCAGGTTTAAGAAGTTAAAAACAAAAGCAAATGCAGGCAAAAAAAGTGTAAATATTGTGGAATCACAATCTGGTCCTGCAGAAATTATTGCTATGATTGCAAGACTTAATATTTCTATGGTGACTGAATGTAATATGGCAACAGAAAAGTCTGTAGATTGGTTTTATGGTTTAGGAGAAACTATTCATATTTGTAACGATAGATATTTTTTCAAAACATATAAAGTTACAGAAAATGAAGAGAAGATTTTGATGGAAAATTAGATTACTTCTAAAGTTCTTTGAAGGGAATAAGTAGAACTTCAGTTTACTTTTGGCAAGAAACTCATTCTTAAAAATGTGTTGCATGTTCCTGATGTGAGAAAGAATTTGGTTTATGCAAGTCTTCTATGCAAGAGTGGCTTGAAGGTTGTCTTAGAGGTAGAAAAAGTTATTTTCTCTCTTAATGGTGTATTTGTTGGTCAAGGATATTATTCTGATAACATGTTTAACCTAAGTATTAATAAAGTTGATGCTTCTGTTTATATTAGCTTGGTCCTACTTAAGATTTATGACATGCTAGATTAACACATGTTAATTTTAGTTCTATTAAATTTATGTGTCACACCCAAATTTAATACTCCAATTTTTAATAGGATTAGAAATTCACACCTATATATTTTTTTCTTTCAAATAGAGAAGGAATACTCAATAATGAAGACATTTATACATGGATTTAAAATTTAAATGCAATAACCCAAAACCCTTGTTTAAAATCCTCTTATAACCAATCCATGTTTATTTAAAAACGTTCTCCATCAGCCTCGCTCGTGGAAATTCTCCTATACCCGCACACACCACAATTGCACAATCTCACATGAGTAATTAGTTACTCAGTAACCACTTTTAACACACTTACCAAAGTAGTTAATGCATAAGTACTCGTTCTTATTATGAATTACGTACATTCTGCGATAGGGCAATCATCCCTATTTAATCTCTATTTATTTTGTTCATCATTTCCCACTTAACACTATTTCATAGGTGGAAACGGTTTACACAAACCGTTTCCTAACCCGTTTGGCCCTTCACAAATTTCCCCTGAAAGTGAAATGGTTTCTTGAACGGTTTGTGCAAACCGTTTTGGAAACCGTTTTGACCATTCAAATTGTCCCTGGAAGTGGAACGGTTTTGAGAACGGTTATGCAACCCATTTTGGCCTTCCTAAAGGTCTCTGGAAGTGGAACAGTCAGGCGAATGGTCATAAACTGTTTCCTAAACCGTTCTGCCCTGCTTCCAGCAATTCTCAGCACAAAACACAACAAACACTTAGCACAAACATCAACCACAACAACCAAAATTAAGCACAACCAAACAGCCTAATTTTCTATGCATCATTTTCAACCTAATCCATCTATCATCCAATCTTATATAACACATACTAAGGATCATAACCATATTCCTTCAAACTCAATCTACATGTTTCCAATGCTTAGTATTAGCATATTAAAACACCATTTACACACACACCTATCAATCCATTTCAACCACCACATTACATTTACGCATCCATGCCATACTTTATGCCAATATAAACATAAAACCCAATTAATACATATGCGATTTATGAAGTAAAGATGAATGCACGATGCAATGCAAATGCATTCTCATACACATGCATGCCTCAGGGTCTTCCTTTTTCCTCGGGCTCAGCGTGGCATCGAGCTCTCGGCCGAAGTATCCTCAGCCCAGCCTACATCGAGCTCCCGTTAGGAATATTATCGGTCCCAAACCAACATCGAGCTCTCGCCCAAAATATCATCGGTCGTAGAACGGAATCGAGATCTCTCTCGAAATATCATCGGTCCCAGACCGACATCGAGATCTCTCACGGAATCATCCTCAGGCCCAGGCTAAGATATCACGGCCACGTGTCACACGATATGCTTATGCAACACATGAATCTCATGTAATTCATTATGGCCAACAAATAGCAAATGCAATATCATGCCACATGTTTTACATTTCCATTTTTACGGTCATCATTAACAAACATTTCACACTTAACCTTATCCATAAGCCAATGCTTGGAATCCCAAAACATATCATAACCGCAAAATCACACAAGTACCATCATAAGCTCACAATATCACATTAAGTCAAGCACATCTCCTCATACCATATATCTCAAACACAATCACATCATTTTAAACATTCATACCAAGGCATAAACACACTCAAGGAGCCATATAGTATCATTTTCACACAACCATAAAATTCATATCAATATCATACAAGTCCAATTTAAGACTCGTTCTCGCTACCATCTTAACAAATGCACATTTATTGTGTATGCTTAACCATACAAATGTAAAACATACAATGGTAAGTGTAAATTGCACTTACCTCAAAATCCTGCTAAGTCGGCTCTCGGCACAACTTCGGTCCGGATCTCGAAACTCACCTCCTATAACATCATTATCATAAAAACATGTAAATAACCTATCTTACATATCAATTACTTCATTTGGAACTTTAATTAGGCAAAACCCCGAATTAGTTTCTTAACCACAACCCTAAAATCCAATATTATTGTACATTTTCTGTATTAACTCTCAAAGCACATCCACATGGCTCACATTATACTCAATAAACCCAAGTTTTTACTTTTAATCTCTCATTCTTATTAACATCTAGCAAAACCCCTAAAATCCACACAACCCATCTCCTAAACCTCCCTCAATCTCCCCAAGAACATGTTAAGACTCACACATTCAATAATCCTACAAAAAACCCACATCACCCACCATATCCTCCCTCTAAGAACTCATAAATCTTACTTAGGTTATAGATTTACCTCACTTGAACCGCTGCAAAACCTAAGGTTTCGCCTAGCTCATTGTTTCCTTTAGAAAGTATGAAGATCCAAGAGTGAGGGACGAATTTTTGGTGTTTAGGAATGATCTAGAATTGTATCTTGAAGGTTGGAACAATAGGGTTTCAGCTTGGCAGGCTCCTAACTAAGGAAATGTGTTTCTTTCTCTCTTTCCTTCCTTTATACGCGTCTAATTTGAATTCCTGCCTTAGTGAAATAGTTTGGCAAACGATTTATCCAAACCGTTTGCCTGCCCGTTTCTGCTTTTTGTCTGCGCAAAATTAACTTCCTGTTCTTATTCAAAACAGTTTGGGGAACGACTTAGGCAAAATGTTCCCTAGGTCGTTTGCCACTATTAAATTTACTATTTTTGCACATTTTAGGTCATATTTTTCAGAGCGTTACATTATGTCTAAACATGGTTTGATTTCTTGTGACAATATAACAAAACCAAAAAAATTTGAAATTTGTCTCCAAGTAAAGATGACTAAAAAACCTTTTCCTAAACATGAAAGAATAACTCAATTACTCGAACTTGTGCATTCTAATATATGTGAATTATAAAAGATATTTCATAACTTTTATAGATGATTATTCTAGATTCACTCATGTTTATTAATAAAAGATCAAACTTTTGAGATGTTTGAGTGTTATAAAGTGTTAGTTGAAAATCAGTTGGAAAGAAAATAAAAATATTACGAAGTGATTGTGGTGTTGAATACTTCCTAAACGAATTTTTTAATTTTTGTGGAGTAAATGACATAATTCACCAAACAAGTGCCCTATAATCCATAACAAAATGGTTTGGCTGAAAGAAAAAAATAGAAAATTGGTTGATATGGTTAATTTTATGCTTTGATATTCTAAATTGCCTAATAATATGTGGGTAGAAGCTTTATTGATTGCTTTCCATGTACACAATAGGACATCCTCTAAGAAAACTAAAACTTCACCATATGAACTATGCAAAGGAAGAAAACCCAATCTGAATTATTTGAGGGTATGAGGTTGCTTAGTATTCTTTAGAGTTCTTGATCCAAAACAAACAAAATTTGGTCCAAGAGCTCTTAAAAGAATTTTGTTGGTTATGTTAAAAATTCAAAAGCATATAGAGTGCTTGATTTAGTTTCTAATGTCATTGTTGAATCTAGAGATGTCAAATTTTTGGAAATTAAATTTCTAGCCAACTCAAATGAAACTGAAGTTCTACCACCTAGTGAAAGTTCTAAAATCATACAAAAAATAGTATGACAAAGATGCTAATTCTTCTCAGAATCATAAAAGAAAAAATTTTGAAATTCCTAATGAACCTAGGAAAAATTAGCAAGTAAGAAAAGAGAAGGATTTTGGTCCTAATTTTATTTCTTCACAAGCTTTAACTTTTTTAGTTGAAAGGTCAAGAAATGAAGTGAATAATAAAATACCCATTATTCTTAGTTTAGAAGATAATCCAACTCTTAAGACTTATAAACAAGCATTGGCTTCTAGAGATTCAACATCTTAGAAAGAAGCTATAAACGATTAGATGAATTCTCTTTTATCATAATGAAACATGTGTATTAGTTGATTTACCTCCTAATTGCAAACCTATTGGATGAAAGTGGATTTTAGGTTAAAGGAAGGTAAAGTGTTGAAGGCTAGGATGAAGGGCAAAGGTTTTAAACAAAAAGAAGAGATTGATTACTTTGATACATATGCTCCTGTTGTAAGATTCACATCAATCAGAGTATTATTTACATTAACATCTATCTATAATTTACATGTCCACTAGATGGACTTTAAAACAAAATTTTTAAATGGTGATCTCGATGAGGAAGTTTACATGGAACAATTTGAAGGGTTTATACTTCCTAGAAATGAAAAGAAATTTTGCAAATTGGTAAAATCATTATATGGCTTAAAAAAAGCTCCTAAACAATGGCATGGAAAATTTGATAAAATAATTTTGTCAAATAGTTTTAAACATAATGGAGCTGACAAATGCATATATTCTAAGTTTACAAAAGAGTATGGAGTTATAGTATGTCTTTATGTTGATGACATGTTAATCTTTGGTCTAACATGCAAGACATTAATGACACTAAGAAATATCTAACCTCTCAATTTAAAATGAAAGACTTAGAATAGATTGATTCAATCTTAGATATCAAAGTTACAAGAAATAGTGGGGTTTTTATATTTTGTCAATCCTACTAAGGTTAATAAAATGCTTCCAAAATTCAATCATTTGGATATTGAAGAAGCCAGTACACCATATGATGTTTTAAAATTGCTAGTTGAAAATTTGGGAAGACCAACTAGTCAATTGGAGTATGCAAGTGCATTAGGTGGTTTAATATATGATATGATTGTACGAGGCTAAACATTGCTTTTGTTGTCTATAAATTGTCCAGGTTTACTCATAATCCAAATTCTGATCGTTGGAAGCTATTAGAAGAATTTTAGGCTATCTTAGAAGAACAAAGAATTTAGGATTGTGTTATAAGGGATATCTTTAACATTCTCATCCCAAAACCCTATTGTTAAGTTAAATAATTAAAATGATTAAGATGATTAGAAAATAATTAGAGAATTTAATAAAGAAAAAAGGTAAAATATAAGTTAAATAGGAATATTATGAACAAGTTAGGAGTTATATGAATTAAGGATTCGACAGAATGAAGTTTGGACGTGAAATCGGCAAAAAAAGGGCTGAACAACACACTAGGTATGTTGTCAACACGTGGGTCGTGTTGGTTGGAAAATGAAGACCACAATCATCTAAAAAATCAACACAAATGTGCTCCTAAGGATGGGCACAGTCGTGCCAAGGTCAACACGAGGCGTGCTGGAGTGCTAAGTGTCCCAAAATGTCAAAAAACTGAGTGACACGAGTAAAATGAAATTGGCATAAGGCGTGTTGGGCATGACATAGTCGTGCTGAGTAGTTTCTTTATACATAAGCTTCATTTGAGCTGAAAATAGGCACAGAAATGAAAAAAAACCTAGAGAAAAACGAGAGAGCATCTGAGAAGGAGATGAATAGAGAAAAGGATTTAGAAAATAGGTATTATATATAGAATTGATAGTAGAATTGATTTAGAAATCATTTGGTATAATTAAAACAGAAATTTTCTGTTTTAATTATACCAAATGATTTCCATATATATATAAACACCATTCGGCCCAAAATATTTTATACACACTTGGAAGCATCGTAAGTTTGAAAACAAGTTCAAACTAAAAATATATACATAAAATGTACATCATGTAAAAATCAAAAACTGAAATCTGGAGTCCGACCTCGCGAATACCAAACACTGAATCTCTGATCACAACAGCAACAATGTCTGGTTGGCAGCTACCTACGATCTGCACAACATTTAAACGATCACAGGGGGTGAGGATATAACTCAGTAAGGAATAGTCAGATTGAATTAAATGAAGTGCAGGAAATTTTTCTCAGCACGGGTCGTGCTCATGACACACGAGGTCGTGTTCATGTATAAATTTCTAGTTAACATGATGTATTTCAATCAACATACGTTGTGCTCAAATTTACTATGTCTAATTAACACAGGTCGTGTTCAGTTGAGCACGATGTCGTGCTCACATCGTTTTCCAGATCATCTTTAGCACGATGTCTTGCTGTTCAACACGACGACGTGCTTAACTTCAAAAATGCCTATTTCATTTATGTTTTAAGGTATTATTCCTCTATTCTATAGGTCATTTCCTTATCATTTTCACACAGAAAATACATCAACTTTTGCGTATAGCTAATCAAGCTCAAGTATGGTTTATAAGTATAAAATATAACTGCAACCATACAAATCACATTTCATGCACATAGCCTTCGTTAATCACACAGAATAACTTAATCACACAAATTAGTAACCACACAGGTTATCAATATCACACAGACATTCACATTCAGGCATTATATTCATTTAAATGAAAAAATATGCAATGCCAACGCAATTTCACACAGAATGACTTGGGTTTTCGTCCACCATAGCACACAGTAGTTGACCTCCACCATAGCACACAACAGTGGAAACGACATATAGACTGATCACATAGCTCTGAGCACGAAGCTCGTAAGTTCGGCTAACACACGTAAAGCCAGGACTGCACACAGCTCGCCCTTTTATCCACACAGGAAAGAATGTCATACATTTATTTATGAAACATATATGAATGTATAAATGAAATTCATAGAAACAACACACAGCAACGCTCACACAGAGCACAATATCAATCCAAATAGGATTATAATCACACACAACTCATTCATTCAATCGTATCACACAGATACTAATCACAAAGGAATATCCATATAGGATTCATTATGTACACAGCTTATAACATGTTTTCATAAATCAAATAAAAGCACAGGGCAATATTGATAGAAAACATGTAACATTCACATAGAAACACGCACACAACATCATATATGATCATCGTGTCATAGCCCTTTTACGATTTAACATAAAACCTTTACCTCGACGTCGTACAGATCCTCCTCCTGTACAACAATATCATAAGGCTGAAATTCAACATCACTATACTCAGTATAACAAATTTAGCCATGATCTAAGCTTTATAAGCTTCTTAATGCTTCTTGCTACTTTGCTCACTAACCAACCAACTCCAATCATTCAACCTTAGCCTAATTCATCCGTAAACTATATCCTAAACTCAAATCCAGCAACCATATAACCTCTAATTCACTTCTGCCCACACCAAAATTAAATTCAATAAGCACGAAGAAGCATTGAGACCTACCTTGACTCAGTTTCCACTTGATTTGTACAAGTTTGAAATGTTTTCTTGCTTCTCAAAGTTGTTGAACGTGAATTTAGGGTTTCTTGATTGAGCTGCTAGCTTGTCTCTTCTGTTTTGCGAATGATCAAAGCAGCAATCAGTTAATTCTGTATAATCCTGATCAACACGATCTTGAGCACGGGTCGTGCCATTTGCTCGTGTCATAATTTTCTCAGCACGAGTTTCTGTTCAGTCGTGCACGATCTCGTTCTGTAATTAATTCAACACGGATCGTGTTGTTTTCCAGGTTATGAGCACGATGTCTTGCTCATCTACACCCATGAACACTGGGCGTGCTGCACGAGCGTGGTGACTGCTGTTTTTCATAATTCTTACCTAAATCGATCCGATTTGATCCCGTTTTAATGTATTTTCGAAATATTTAAATTCCAATAATTTCCACGACAATACATCACCTGCAATTTTTGTTTCAGGAGTTAATAGTGAGCTGAGTTAGTTTTATAGAGTGTTTAGGTGGGTCAGCTACTACTCCCACACTTTCTCATTCTTCACCAGACACCAAATAGGAGATGTTATGTTAGACATCTACATATTATGTGTATTTTGGATGTGATCTATATAGTTATATTTTTTGTTAATTTTGTTGAGATGATTGTTGATGTTTGGTTGATTTTGGGTTTATACATACATACATATATATATATACATACATATATATATATATATATATATATATATATATATATATATATATATATATATATGAGTTGTGTTGTTATTTTCTAAGATAGTACAAGTTGAGGTGTATGATAATAATATTAGATGCATGTGAGAAGTGGTGCTATTGATGATGATTGATATATTTGAAATGGATGAGAAATGTACAAGTATAAAATGATATAAATAGATTGATTACAGGTTTATTTTAAATTGCAGTAGTTCAACACGGGCCATGCTTAAATGACATAAAGGTCGTGTTGAATGAACAGGGGGCATGTTGTATCAACACGAGATTATGCCTATGGGAGTGTTGATCAACACAAGCCGTGCTCATATGAACTGCAAACTGAATTCTAGGCAACACGGGCCATGCTTATGCACTGTTTTACTCATGCCAATATATAATATCATAGGCTCAATCATGCTCATATACTTATTCCATAGAAAGAATCATAAATCAAGCTTTCTATGTTTGAAGAACATAATTCATATGAGCATATACAATAATCACACATAGCTAATCACAATAGCTCATAAGATCATCAAATCAAGTTCATAAGAACACATAAGCATTCAATTTAACAATCTTAGTAAACAAGTCATTTAAGACACATTTTTGCTACCATATTAACTTATTTGCATCATAACCAAGTATGAATTAACCATACAGATGCAAGACCTACAATGGTAAGTGTAAATGACACTACCTTGCAAAAGTCGTAAAGTTAGTTCTAGGCTCAACTTCGATCCAACATCCTCAACTCATTTCCTATACAAAATAATCACTCAAGGTTGTTAACAAACTCATTCCATAACTATAGAACCCAAATTACAGCCTTATGGATCAATTCTCAACTTCCTCCTTAACTTCATAAGCTACAGTGATCTTCAAACTTTCCACAATTTCATGATTTAAGCATCATAATTCATGCTCAATAGTTCAACTAACTCAAAGGCAACTATCTAACATCAATTCAACAACTAACTCAACTCCTTTTCATCATTTTAGAAATCACAGCAAACTCTAAAACCTCAAACTCATGAGTTTATTCAGAAACAAGTCTAGAATCTTTACCTTTATGTGTTTCTAGATCCAATTGCACAAAGGATGGTGTTTATTCCTTGCTAAATCAGTCCAACAAGCTTTTCTAGGGTTTCTCTCTTAATTCTCTCATTTTTGTTCTCTAAATCCAATGACATAAAAATGTTCAAACGGATCTATTTAAAACAGCCCAGTCGATATGACCTGAAGCACGAGTCGTGCTCATGGTCGTGCCGTGCTTTTTCAGCACAACTTTCAATCAAGACATGCACGAGATCATGTTGATCCATTTCCAGTATGATGAGCACACCCATCAGCACGGTCGCCTCGTGCCTCTGCTCATCTTTTGTTTTTGCACTTTTTGATTTCTTTCTGATTTGATTCTGTTTTTAATCTATTTTCCAAATAGATTAATTATATAAATTTCTAGGGCATTACAGAGGGAGACTAGACCCTAAAGATATTGTTTAGAAGTCTTATATTGGATTTAAACACGAGCCTTATGATCCTGATCATCTGTATTACTATCCAATTTATCATGATCCACCATCACCTTATTATCTTATCTATAGGGATCCACCTCTGACTGATTGC
>CANYCX012499285.1:0-25906 GCA_948193385.1 Breynia disticha f. nivosa | reverse complement strand
GACTTCATTTCTCCTTTTATTGTGCATATAAGTCTGTCCAAAAATCATAAACAATATTAATTATCATATAAAATTATAAGCGGAATAAAAATTGACCGATAATTAATAAAGATATGAATTAATTTGCGTGTAAATGACATTTTAATTTTAAATGAATTTTTCACATAAATACAATTTAAAATGTGATTTTTTTGGAGAATATTAAAAATATGCGCGCATAATACGTAAATAAAATATAAGAATTATGCTTATATTATGCGCGCATCAATCACTCATAATTAAAAGGAGTTGAATGCAAATCTAGAGATAGATCGACGTAAATCTTCCGGATTAAGGTCAAACTTAATAGAGTAATTCAAAAAACATTAATGCGGTATTAATTACTTTAATTTAGAAATAGATTTCAGGTTGTGTTAATTAATATTAGATGTTAATTACCTTGAGAGAGGGATTAATATATTTTAGAAATCGTCACGGTCTAGTCACAAACACAACAATAATTCTAATTCCAATTGATAGTTAAATAATTTTGAGAATTCGAGATCTAAGTGTTGCCTTTAGTAATTGATTTAATTTCTTGTTTTTATTTCTGTTAATTTAAATTGTTTGTTTAATTTTAGGTTTAAGTAGTTTTAATTATTTTCACTTCATTTGATAAGCTAGATAATAATAAATAGTGAGTAGCTAGTAATCTGTCTCTGTGGGATCGACACTTGAGGCTCTTAAAACCATTTACTGCACCGATACGTACACTTGCCTTTTGGTAACGTAGGGTAGACAACCATCAAGTTTTTGGCGCTGTTGCCGCGGCCAGATATTAGTTAAAATTAGGCGTTATTAATCTAGTCATTTATTTTTGTTTTATTTTGTTTAGTTTTTGTCTTTCTTTATTTTTATTTCTATTTGTCTTTTTTTACTTTTCTTAAGTTTTTTGTTGATTATTTTGTCATTCTTATTTAGTTTTATTTGATTTTTTTTCGAGAATTACGTTGAGTTTTGTTTGGCACTTTGCAAATAACAGGTAGTTTATGACCCGAGCAAATTCGACAGAACTAGTTGATTTTGATTTGGAAATTGAACGAACTTTTCACACTCGGTTGAGAAACAGAAAACAACAAGGGAAAGAAGAAAGTTCAAATACAGAAACAAAGATGGCAGAAGAAAATCCGCGTTTGCCGGCAAAACCGAATATTCAACAAAATCTTATTTACCAACCGATGACTATGTCAGATTACGCTAGACCAACCTTAACTGGAGCAGAGTCTAGTATTGTTCGTCCTACAGTAGCTGCAAATAATTTTGAGATTAAGTCTAATCTTATACAAATGTTGCAACAAAATGTACAGTTTGACGGATTACAGGATGAGGATCCAAATGCACACATAACAAGCTTCCTAGAGATATGTGATATGTTCAAGATGAATGGAGTAACCGATGATGCTATTAAGTTAAGGTTATTTCTATTTACTTTGCGGGGAAAAGCTAAGTTGTGGCTACAGTCTCTTCCTAGACATTCGATCACAACATGGGACGGGTTGGCAGAAATTTTTTTGCAGAAATATTTTTCGCCGACGAAGACTACAAAAATGAGGAATGATATTTCCTCATTTATTCAACAGGATGGAGAATCGCTTTATGACACGTGGGAGCGATTCAAGGAATTACTGAGTAGATATCCACACCACGGTCTTCCTGTCTAGTTATAGGTACAAACGTTTTATAACAGATTAAATATGAGTACCAGACAGATGATTGATGCAGCAGCAGGAGGAACATTCAATAATAAAACACCAGAAGTCGCACAGGAATTAATTGAGGAGATGACGATCAATTACCAGTGGTATTCATCTAGAGCGAAACCGTCTAAACCCGCTGGATTATATGATGTGGATGCAATGACAACTTTGACAGTCTAAGTTGAGCTGTTGGGTAAAAAGATTGATGGATTGTCAGTAAAACAACAGGTTAATCAGGTATCCCAGTATGAGATATGTGGAGGAGACCACACTAGTAAAGAGTGTGAAAAATATTAACTATATGAGGAACAACAATTAGAGAGTACAAAATAACTCATATAATAATAATTACAACAAAGGGTGGATTAATCATTCTAATTTTTCTTGGGGTAGTCAAAACCAGAATCGTCCTACTCAGCTACCAGGATTTCAACAGCAACAGTCGGGAGACAAGACATAAAAAATGGAGGAATTACTAACAAAGTTTGTACAAGCCTCAGAAACAAGATTTACTCAATTGGAGAATGAGGCTAATAATCAGTTTGTTATAATTTCAAAATTCCAAATTTTGTTACAAGTTTGTTAGAAAGTAAGAGCTTATTTGAGAATGTTATTTGAAAAAATTAAAACAGTTTAAAAAAAATTAATTTTAGGTGTTTAATAATATTAAAAAACTATTTTTTTTTCAAAAAACTACCATTTGATGTTTTGTAAAAAAAATAATTTTTCTTCTTTTAAATATAATACTTAATTCTAAAAAATATATTTTTAATTTTAATTTATTTTTTATAAAATATAATATATTTAATATATTGTTTTATAATAAATTTTTTAAATTTAAACATTAATTTTTATTTATAAAGTTAAAATAAATATCATATAAAAAATTTAAACACAAGATTTAATATTTTTTATAATTTATTTTTTACAATTAAAATAATTTTTTTAAAAAATATATTGGTCAAATTTTAAAATATTTTTATAATTAAAAATATATTAATTTTTAATTTTTTATCAATAATTTTAAAAAATAAAATTTTTAATAATAACAACAATTTTGAAGAGCAATATTAAATAATTTTCAAAAGCAATAGTAAAGAGACAACTAATATAAGTAAAAGGTTTTATAATAATTTTCAAGAACAATATTATTCTTTAGTTTTAAACTAGCAGCAATACCCGCACGATGCGACAGAGTATTGTGTATTATATTAATAATAGTTTTGAAATATTAAACAAATTATTTCATGTTAAACTATATAAAATAAAATTATTTATGTTAAATAATTAATAAATAAGTAAACATTATATAAAAAATATTTTTTACAAATTTTAATGATATTGTACAATAAATAATGATAAAAAATAAAATTTGTGAATAAAAAGATGAATTGATAAAGTAAAAACTGTTTAGGTGTTTAATAATATTAAAAAAAATTTTTTTCAAAAAACTACAATTTGATGTTTTGTAAAAAATAAGTTTTCTTCTTTTAAATATAATACTTAATTCTAAAAAATATATTTTTTTAATTTTAATTTATTTTTTTATAAAATATAATATTTTTAATATATTGTTTTACAATAATTTTTTTTTAAAATTTAAACATTAATTTTTATTTATAAAGTTAAAATAAATATCATATAAAAAATTTAAACACAAGATTTAATATTTTTTATAATTTATTTTTTACAATTAAAATAATTTTAAAAAAAATATATTGGTCATATTTTAAAATATTTTTATAGTTAAAAATATATTAATTTTTAATTTTTTAACAGTAATTTTTAAAAAATAAATTTTTTAATAATAACAACAATTTTGAAGAACAATATTAAATAATTTTCAAGAGCAATAGTAAAGAGACAACTAATATAAGTAAAAGGTTTCATAATAATTTTCAAGAACAATATTATTCTTTAGTTTTAAACTAGTAGCAATATTCGCACGATGCGACGGAGTGTTGTGTATTATATTAATAATAGTTTTGAAATATTAAACAAATTATTTCATGTTAAACTATATAAAATAAAATTATTTATGTTAAATAGTTAATAATTAAGTAAACATTATATGAAAAATAATTTTTACAAATTTTAATGATATTGTACAATAAATAATGATAAAAAAATAAAATTTGAGAATGAAAAGATGAATTGATAAAGTAAGAACTGAACACTCCATAAAAAAAATTTAACATATGAAGCTGAACTTTGATAATTAACAAAGATTCTCACCTGCGTCTTTAAAGTTGAAGTTTAGTTTCTACAATTCAACTTATAAACCCACGTCTTCTACTTCCTCTTGTACAAATCATTTTTCATTATCATCAATCAAGCTGCAAAAAAACTTTAATAATAATATAATACAATAGAAAAGCTAAATTTATTCTAAATTAATAAGTGTAAATAAAAAATAGCCAGAAGTCTGTCATCAAGTTACAACAACAAACTCACCAACGGACACTTACGACTTCAACTTCACAACTCAATGGATTGTAAGATGGATTGATAGAATCGGTGATGGTAGCTTTGTATTGGATATATATATATATCAATATTTATAGCATGATTTAGAAATAAAATAGGATTTAGAGTTTAAATTTTGAATTTAAATTTTAAATAAATTTTATGGTTATATTTTCTAGCATAATTGTGCAAATATAGAATTTAGAATTTAATTTTAAATTTAAATTTTAAATGAATTTTAGCATATTTAGGGCTGTGTTTTAGTACAATTAAAATTATACAGACATAGAATTTAGAGTTTAATTTTAAATTTTAAATGAACTCTAAGTATAGTCAGAACTATATATTCTAGTACAATTAAAATTGTAAAAATAAGATGTTATTTTACATAATTTTAATTGTACTGGAATATATATATATATATATATATATATATATATATTTCTTTTACTTTCTGAATTAGTATATATATATATAGATAGATATAGATTATTTAATTTTTTCTGTTATATAATAAAATAATAATTTCGTAGCAACAAGAAGTTTAGAGCAGAGCGCAGGGGAGCTTAGAATTATTAGTTAAGGAAGAGTGTAGAGAAAGTGGAAGGAGGTGAGGAAGGAAGATGGGATATAAGAGAAGTGAATTGTATTGATGATGAGTGTGAGTGAGAGATGCGAATCCAGAAGAATGCAAGGGCCACAACAACAACAATTAGCATCACTTCTCGCCGCTGCTTTGGACACAGCTCCGACTACTACTACTACTCCGACGACGACCACCGCCACACCTACTCCTAACCACCACTCCTCTCGTCTCGCCGCCATTAACTCACTTCACCGCGCCATTCTTTTTCCTCCTAACTCCCTCCTTCTTTCTCACTCTGCTCCTTTTCTCTCTCAAGGCCTCTCTCAACTTCTCTCCGATAAGTATGTCTTTCCTTCTCTTTTTTACCTTTCTTTTTTTTCAATAGCATCAGTCGCTCATTCTCTTCATGTTTTTTTTTCCTGATATTCGATTGAGATGTTATCTTCTTTTATTTCTTAATTTTATTCGTCTTGTGGAGTTGAATTGACTTTCTTAGTCTGATTAATTATTTATGTAGGTTCAGCTTTTGTGTTTGTTTAGCGTTTTAGTTTGAATGTATGGTGAATATTTCCTTCTCTGTTTTTGTGTTTGATTAAATTTGGTTGGTTTTAGTAAAATAGGATCATAGTTTTATGTTGTTAATGAATTAATTCATCTTACTGAATTTCACGGTGTTGAAGTTTGTTTTTGATTCTAATTTAATTTTGGGAATTGTAACTATGTGATTATGTTTAGGGTTTTGGTTTGAGTTTATTGAAACAAATCTGAATAATTACTTTTCTGTTGTTGAAGGAGGTTGAATTTTTTCAATTTCAAGACATTGTATCATAATTTTATTGAATCTTGTGGCGTTAAGAGTTAGTTTTTAATCTCATTTAGCTCAGGGAATTGGACTCGAGTGATTATTTCATGTTTTGTGAAATTCCATTGGAAGTTTATGCGATGTAATTATCTCAGGTCGTTTTTGGTGAGGCAGAGTGCAGCAAAGGCATATGGGGCTCTGTGTGGAGTGGTTTCTTCAGTTTCACTTGGGGCGAACACCAGGCAAAACAATGCTATGCTTGGAAGTCTTGTTGACAGGTTTATTGCGTGGGCTGTGCCATTGCTCGGTAATGTTGGTTCCAGTGATGGGACAGCTATTGAACTTGCTATTGAAGGACTACGGGAGTTTCTTAGTGTTGGAGATTTGGGGGCTGAGAGATACGCATTGCCTATTCTCAAAGCTTGTCAACAGGTGTTGGAGGATGAGAGAACCTCCTTGAACTTGTTGCATAGGGTTTTGGGAGTTTTGACTTTGCTTTCGTCGAAGTTCTATAGAGTTTTCAACCCACACTTTGTTGATATTGTAGATTTACTTCTTGGGTGGGTATTGGTCCCTGATCTAGGTGAATTAGATAGACAGGTTATTATGGATTGTTTGTTGCAGTTCCAGAAGCATTGGGCTGCAAATCTGCAGTTCTCTTTGGGTTTGTTGAATAAGTTCTTGGGTGACATGGACGTGTTGCTTCATGATGGTAGTCATGGAACCCCGCAACAGTTCTGGCGATTGCTCACATTGCTTTCGTGTTTTTCAACAGTTCTGCAGTCCACTGCAACTGGGTTGTTGGAAATGAATCTGCTTGATCAAATAACTGAATTTTTGTCTGGAATTCTTCCTCGTTTGCTGGGATGTTTATCTATGGTTGGAAGGAAGTTTGGATGGTCTAAATGGACTGGGGATTTGTGGAAGTGTTTGACTCTGTTAGCAGAGATTTTAGGCGAGAGATTTTCTTCATTTTACCTTCTTGCACTTAATATTTTATTTCAAAGCTTGCAAGTTACTGGCAATACCATGCATGGAGCTGAGAAGCTTACATCCTTTCAAATTCACGGAGTTTTAAAGACCAATTTACAGCTGTTGTCTTTGCAAAAGATGGGCATCCTCACATCATCAGTGAAGAAGTTAATGCAATTTGATGCACCAATATCTCAGTTGCGTTTGCATCCAAATCATTTAGTGGTTGCAAGCTCTGCAGCCACTTATATTTTCTTGCTTCAGCATGGAAATGATGAAGTAGTTGAAAAGGCAATCACTGTGCTGACAGAGGAGCTTGAATTGCTGAAGGGCATGCTTAAAAGAACTTTGGAACTTGTGGATGAGATTAATGGTTATGCAGACTCCAAGTCCTTTTCAAAAGATGAGCTGTGTGCATTGATGAAGTTTGATTTGAAAGTGTTGCTTACATGCATCTCCTTAAGTGGGTCTGGTAGTTTGATTGACCAGGTGGACATTGCTGTCAAGTGTCTGAAGAGATCAGACATGTTGGTGTCTTTCATTACTGAGAAGCTGAATCCATTTGATCAATTTATTGAGACTTACTTGGAGTTGCAAGTGAATGTTATGAGGACACTAGCCTGGCTAAGTGAAATTGAATTCTTATGCAAGTGTTCCATAAGAAATCATTCTGACAAGGAGGATTCCATGGACATTTCTGGTGGAGATGTCTACAACATTTTCCGCTGTACGGATGATCATTCTTCCCTGATTGTTGAGCATCTGAACAAGTACTCTGCATTCCTTGTCAAAGGTCTGCAAAGTTTTTCTCCTTCTGCTGTTAAGATGGCGATCTTAGATTGGATCCAGAGTTTTTGTAAAAACCTCATTGCCACACATGAAACAAATGTGAGCAGAAATGTCTTTGAAACAACTGGGTATACGGGTTGTGTTGGGAATATTATTTTTTCTGTTCTTGATGCTGCATCTGACAAGGAACCTAAAGTAAGGTCACTTGTCGCACTAGTTTTAGAATCACTTTTCAATGCAGGGCTTGTAGAGGACATGTACTTTTATCCTGTGGCTGAAGTGATCTTGGATAAACTTGGTGATCCCGATTCTGACATAAAAAGTGTGTTTGTTAAACTACTATCCCATGTCTTGCCAATGACTATGTATGCATGTCCTGGAACCTCGATCACATGTAGACCCAGTGCTCATGTTTCATGTAATATTGGTAATTTGCAGTGGAAACAGGGATTTTCTCTGAAGCAGCTACGGCAAATTCAGTCTCAACAACTTGTTACTATTTTGAGTTACATCTTACAAAGATGGAAGGCTCCTCTTTCTTCTTGGATCCAGAGGCTCGTTCTTGGCTGTCCAAAATCAGATAACCTTGTATCAGGTCAAGGTGAAGAAACAGAAAGGTTAGATATCAGTGTTCAATGGTTGGACATAAAAGTTGACGATGATTTTCTTGAAAGGATTGCATCTGTCAATTGTTTGGCTGGTGCTTGGTGGGCTATACATGAAGCCGCTAGATATTGCATTGCGACTCGTTTGAGAACTAATCTTGGTGGGCCCGCCCAAACTTTTGCAGAATTGGAAAGAGTGCTTTTGGATATTGCACGTTTGCTGCGGCTTGACATTGATCAAAACGATGGAAACCTGGGTGCTATTGGTGCAGGTGCACATTTGTTGCCGATGAGGTTGCTGTTGGATTTTGTTGAAGCCTTGAAGAAAAATGTATACAATGCATATGAAGGATCTGCAGTTTTACCATCTGCTACGAGTCAAAGTTCCTTGTTCTTTCGTGCCAACAAGAAGGTTTGTGAGGAATGGTTTTCTCGCATATGTGAGCCGATGATGAATGCTGGATTGGCATTAAAATGTCATGATGCAACAATTCAGTATTCCAGTCTACGTTTGCAGGAGCTTAAAAATCTATTGGCTTTACCTTTGAAGGACAATTCTAGGGCACATACATCCGATAATTTGCACACTATTAAAGATAGACTTTCTGGAGACATCTTGAGGGTTTTAAGGCACATGGCACTGGCTTTATGCAGACTTCATGAATCAGAAGCTTTGATTGGCCTTGAACAATGGGCTTCAGTGACATTTTCTTCTTTGCTTGTGGATGAGAAGCTGTCTGTTAGTTATCGTGGATTATCAAGGCATTTTTCATGGATGACCGGTCTTGCCTACGAGGCAGAAGGACGATATGAATTGGCTGCTGCTCACTTCACTCACTTGCTTCAAAATGAGGAATCAATCAGTTCTTTGGGTTCCGATGGTATACAATTTGTCATTACACGTATTATTGAGTGCTATGCTGCTATATCTGACTGGAAAACTCTTGAATCCTGGCTGTTAGAATTGCAAGCTCTTCGCTCTAAACATGCTGGAAAGAGTTATTCTGGTGCTCTTACTACAGCTGGCAATGAAATCAATGCAATTCATGCCTTGGCACGTTTTGACGAGGGCAATCTTCAGGCATCCTGGGGATTCTTGGATTTGACTCCTAAGAATAGCTGTGAACTTGCACTTGATCCTGAGCTGGCCTTGCAGAGAAGTGAGCAAATGCTTTTACAGGCATTGCTGCTTTACCAAGAGGGGAAGGAAGACAAGGTGATTGATGAAGTACAAAAGGCTGAGTCAATGCTGGAGGAGATAATTTCTGTTTTGCCACTTGATAGTCTTGCAGAGGCAGCACCCTTTGCCTCCCAGCTTCACTGCATATTTGCATTTGAAGAAGTTCGGAAGCTCAATGATAAGGCCACCTCCAAGCAATCCCAGTCAATATTAGGCTCCTATATTGAGTCAGTGCAGTTTCCTATTAATAAACTTCGTCAAGATTGTGTGCCATGGTTGAGAGTTCTCAGGGTTTATCGAACAAGTATTCCCTCTTCTCCCATTACCTTAAAGCTTTGCATAAGTTTGTCAAGATTGGGCCGTAAACAGGGAAACCTAATGCTGGCTAACCATCTTAATAGTTTTCTGCGGGAGAATATAACTAATTGCAGTGAACAGAGATACTGTAATTCCTTGTTAACAAATTTGCGATATGAGGAGTTTCTACTCATGCATGCAGAAAACAAGTTTGAAGATGCTTATGCAAATATTTGGTCTTTTCTGTCTCCTTTCATGGTTTCCTCTGGATCTGTGGTAACCAATTCACCCAATTCAGATGACAACGTCTGGAAGGCTAAAGCATGCTTGAAACTTTCAGATTGGCTGAGACGGGATTACTCGAGCATAAATTTGGATAACATTGTTCTCAAAATGTTGACGGACTTAAATGTAGGTAATGAATTTTCGGTCAGCAGAGGTGGTTCTTTTATCAATCATGAGAACATGAGCACAAAAACAAATAAAGATCTTATAATTGAAGAAATTGTTGGTACTGCTGTAAAGTTGTCTACTCAGCTTTGTTCCACAATGGGAAGATCATGGATTTCTTATGCATCTTGGTGTTTTAATCAGGCCAAAGATTCTCTCTGTGATCCTTGTGATACTGTTCTCCGCTCATGTTCCTTTTCTCCAGTACTTCTGCCCGAAGTTGCACCTGACAGATTTAAATTAAATGAAGATGAAAAGAGAAATGTCTTCTGTCTGGTGAATAAACTTTTGCAGAATAAGGATGATGCTTTTGATGATGAAGGATCAAAACTCAATGATTTGTCTGATCCTATACAATCTTCAAGAAGTCACAATCATGTGTTGTTGTTGGTGGAGAAAGTAATTGATACAATTGAGGCAGCATCTAGGGCTCCTGGTGCAGAATACTCTGATGGTAATTCTCTTTCAACTGCTCTTGCTTCTCAGTTGCAAAGTACCTTGCTATTTTCAGATCCCACCCTTGAAGAATCGTGTATAGAATCTGCAGTGGAGGATTTAATTAATATTTGGTGGTCTTTGAGGTGTAGACGAGTCTCTCTCTTTGGGCATGCAGCTCACGGTTTCATGCAATATCTGAAACATTCATCTGCAGTTCTCACTCATGTTCTGTCTGGCTCTGAGTGTCCATCTGCAGAGCATAAAACTGGCACTTATACCCTAAGATCTACCTTGTATGTTCTGCACATTCTCCTAAATTATGGAGTTGAGTTAAAGGATACAATTGAACCTTCTCTATCAGCCATGCCATTGTTGCCATGGCAGGTCAGAGTAGAAGCTTTTTCTCTGAATTCAATGAAAAAATTTGAAACTATGTGTTGTTTTATTCCTTCATTAATGTGATTCTAAATGTCTTGTTTGGCAGGAAATTACTCCCCAGTTGTTTGCTCGTCTGAGTTCTCATCCTGAGAAAGTAGTTCGAGAGCAATTGGAGGGTTTATTAATGATGCTGGCTAAGCTATCCCCTTGGTCCATAGTGTACCCAACTCTAGTTGATGTAAATGCTGCTGGTGAGAAACCTTCGCAGGAGCTTGAACGCTTGCTGGGGTGTTTGGTAATGAATATTTCTCTCTTCTGTTTTTGCTATTGCACGCATTGATCTGCATCTTGTTTGTTTGGAGGTGCTTGAACGTTTGCTGGGATGTTTGACCCTATGATTGTTTGAAAGAACAAATAAAATAACACTGGAAAAAGTTGAAACAAACTACTTATTAGATAAAGATTAAGAAATTTGTTATAATATCAGCTTTATGTGGAATTGTGGGGTTTGGGTTTGAGGAAGAAATCCATCTTTGAGGACTACCTGTGATCAATGTGCTTGAGAAATCGTTGATATTTTTTATTTTTCTTATGGAGTGAAGCGAGTAATTTAACCATGACCTTGTCATATGCAGAAAGAGCTTTATCCTAGGCTAATACAGGACGTCCAACTCATGATTAATGAACTTGAAAATGTAACTGTGCTGTGGGAAGAACTATGGCTCAGCACTCTTCAAGACCTCCATGCAGGTACATCTAGCAACTCTTGAAATAAATGGTAGCATTGAAACTGTTTCCCTATAGCATGCGGCTAAGTTAATATTATTCTTCTAATATTAGCTAGTTAGCTATGTAACAAATGCTGAACACTGATGGCCTTCAACATGGAGTGCACTTTAGGCATGATTGTGATGTGTAACTCTGTTAATAGTGCTTAATTCAATTTTTCTTTTTACTGTATTTTACATTTCTCTTTTCTAAATTTTTTCTTGTTTTGTTGCCAATGTCTAGAAGAATCCTCTATCACCTCGCACATTTTTTTTTAATTTCATCATAATGTCACATTCTTCTTGATTACGCTTACTATTGTTCTCACGTAGTATCATGAATCAAAATTTAAATTGTGCTCTTATTATGCGTTGAAAGGATCACCACCTATTTTTTTTCTATTTAAGTAATAAGTAGTTTATCATGTTAGCATATTGGCCTGCCTGACTACAATTTCTAGCAGATGTGATGCGGCGCATTAATGTGCTCAAGGAGGAATCTGCAAGAATCGCAGAGAACAGCACTCTAAGTCAGAGTGAGAAGAATAAGATAAATGCTGCTAAATATTCAGCTATGATGGCCCCAATTGTTGTGGCCTTGGAACGACGCCTAGCTTCAACTTCCAGGAAACCTGAGACACCTCATGAAATATGGTTTCATGAAGAGTACCAAGAGAAATTGAAGTCAGCTATTTTTGCATTTAAGACTCCGCCAAGTTCTGCTGCAACACTTGGGGATGTGTGGCGGCCATTTGATGATATTGTTTCATCCTTGGCATCCTACCAGAGAAAGTCACCAGTTTTATTAGGGGAAGTTGCTCCTCAACTGGCTTCATTATCATCTTCTGAAGTTCCAATGCCTGGACTTGAGAAGCAAGTCACTTTTTCTGAATCTAATGCAGGCCTTACAACAAATCTCCAGGGAATTGTTACAATTGCTTCATTTTCTCAGCAAGTGAGTATATTGTCAACCAAGACAAGACCCAAGAAACTTGATATACTTGGTTCAGATGGTCATAAGTACACTTATCTTTTGAAAGGGCGAGAAGATCTGCGCCTTGATGCCAGAATCATGCAACTTCTGCAAGCCATAAATGGTTTCCTGAATTCATCTTCTGCAACTCGTAAAAATTTGCTTGCTGTGCGCTATTATACTGTCACTCCAATAAGCGGTCAAGCTGGTCTTATCCAATGGGTGGACAATGTTATGAGCATATACAGTGTTTTTAAGTCTTGGCAAAACCGTGTGCAGCTAGCAAAGCTGTCAGCGACAGTTCCATCTAACGCTAAAAATTCTGGCCCTCCACCTGTTCCCCGGCCTAGTGATATGTTCTATGGTAAAATCATACCAGCACTGAAAGAAAAAGGTATAAGGAGAGTAATTTCACGAAGAGACTGGCCTCATGATGTTAAACGTAAAGTTCTTCTTGATCTAATGAAGGAGGTTCCTAAACAGCTTCTTCATCAAGAACTTTGGTGTGCCAGTGAAAGCTTTAAGGCTTTCAGCTCAAAATTGAAAAGGTATCTTGTTTGAAATTTCTTCTTTTTGATCTTGTTAATTCTTCAAACCTGAAGATTCAGGCTCTTAGACTAGACTGACCCATAAACCATATAAAGACATATCAAAATTATGTTTCCTCGACAATAATAACTGAACTTTGATCCAGCCATTTGCTATAATTGATATAATTAACTTTTTTTTATTTGTTGAATGAAACCCATTCTGGTTAAAGCAACAAATAGTGTCCTTGGTGGATTTGGTATACATGAAATTAATATTGGTATGAACCCAATCTGTCTGTAATAACTCAAACCCTTTGCTTCAATTTTTTGGGTCAAATGATTCGGATGTTGATTATTGAAATTTAAAAGTGCAAATTTTGAATTTTTTTTTTTCTCTAGATTTGGATGCAACTTCGATTTTTTTTTTTTCAAAAAAAAAAAGTTTATGTTTGTGAAATGTAGATGTAGATAGTGATTATCACCATAAAAAAATCAAAATTGTTTGTTTGTTTGAAGGTTCCTGCACATTAATAGATTTTCTAGAAATAAGAAAAACCTAATATTTACGTCATTCATTCAGTTGAGTGAACAATTCTTGGAAATTCTTTCATACTGTTGGGACACAAGAAGTCAAGTTTTTCTCCTAGACATTGTATAATGAATTCAAAGGATTGATGTTGCAGAATGGAAGTTGGAAATACAAATTACTTTCTCGACTTTCCTAATGACTGTTTATTTATGCTTCCTTTATCATTCTCCACCTGCAGGTATACTGGGAGCATTGCTGCCATGAGTATGGTGGGCCACATTCTCGGTTTAGGTGATAGACATTTAGATAACATTCTTGTGGATTTTGTCAGTGGAGATATTGTGCACATTGATTACAATGTCTGCTTCGATAAAGGCCAGAGACTAAAGGTTCCTGAAATTGTTCCATTCCGCCTTACTCAGATGATTGAAGCTGCTTTGGGGTTGACTGGAGTTGAGGGTGCATTCAGAATGAATTGTGAAGCTGTGGTGGATATTTTGAGAAAAAACAAGGATGTAATCTTAATGTTGCTAGAGGTGTTTGTTTGGGATCCACTTGTGGAGTGGACACGGGGGGATTTTCATGATGATGCTGCAATTCGTGGTGAAGAAAGAAAGGGCATGGAGTTAGCAGTTAGCTTGAGTTTGTTTGCTTCTCGAATACAAGAGATTAGAGTTCCCTTGCAGGTACTTATTTCCATGAAGGGTTGACTTAGTTAAGAAATAACTTTCTTATATATAAAATGGAGTGTGTATCCAATGAACTGTTTGCATGATAGATTTTCCCTGGGCTGTATAGCATTTTAGTTTTCATTATATCCCAGAGTTTGTCTTTATTCTTTCCCATTGATTTTCTGTCTCTAGTTCTCATTTATTTTATCAGTTTTTATTCTCCCTCATTTTACTTTAATGTTTGATGCATTTGACTATGATCAGGAACACCATGATCTTTTATTGGCTACCTTGCCAGATGTTGAATCAGCTCTTGAGGTAGGGAGTGACACTTTCGTCTGTATTGTGCTCTTTGTTTTTTCATTTGACTCTAAATATCTATACATGAGTATCTTTGCTAAATGAGATTGTATATCCAGAAATTTGCTGATGTTCTAAATCAGTACGAGGTTGCCTCTGCTTCTTTTTATCTTGCTGATCAAGAGAGATCAAGTCTTATTTTGCATGAGACATCTGCGAAGTCTGTTGTTGCTGAGGCAACTTGTAATTACGAAAAAACTCGTGCATCTTTTGAAATTCACACTCGAGAATTCGCTCAGGCAAAATCTTTAGTGGCAGAGAAAGCTCAGGAAGCTGCAACATGGATAGAACAACATGGAAGAATTCTTGATGCTCTGCGGAGCAATTTACTTCCAGATATTAATATTGACTTAAATGTAAGCACCATGGCTAATGCATTGTCTCTTACATCAGCTGTTTTGGTGGCGGGAGTCCCATTGACCATTGTTCCTGAGCCTACGCAAGCACAATGCCAGGATATAGATAGGGAAGTTTCTCATGTCATAGTTGATCTGAATCTTGGACTATCTTCTGCCCTTTCTGGGATCCAAGCATATTCATTGGCCCTTCAAAGAATCTTACCTCTAAATTACCTTTCAACTAGCTCAGTACATGGCTGGGCACAGGTTTTACAATTATCAGCAAGTGCTCTTTCCTCTGATATTCTCTCCCTTGCAAGAAGGCAGGCTACTGAACTTATTGCAAAATTCCAAGGGGATAATCTTGATTCTGTTAAATACAGGCATGATGATCTATGTCGTACGGTTGAGAAATATGCTGTGGAAATAGATAGAGTTGAAGAAGAGTGTGATGAGCTTGTGAATTCCATTGGCTTAGAGACTGAATCAAAAGCTAAAGATCGTTTGATGTTGACATTTGCAAAATATATGCATTCTGCTGGTCTTTTGAGGAAAGAAGATTCAGGTTCTAACCAATCTGGAGTACCAAAATATGAAGCAACCAGGGATACAAGGTTTATTGGGGAGCTGGAAGATAAGAAGGGGAAGGTTTTATCTGTTATAAATGCAGCTGTAAGTTCATTGTATAATGAGGTTAACCACAGGGTACTTGACATATTTCATGATTCTAGGGAGAGGAATTGTTTGGGTAAATCCGAAACCATGTTCTCCGAATTTGAAGAACAAGTTGAAAAATGCATTCTCGTTACTGGATTTGTAAATGAATTGCAACAATTAATCAGCAAGGGAGTGTCTACCATGAGTTCTGATGCCGACTCTTCCAAATCTAATTTTGAAAGGAACTGGGCTTCTGTTTTCAAGACTGCTTTACTTTCTTGTAAGAGCTTGATTGAAAAAATGATAGAAGCTGTCTTGCTGGAGGTGATGAGATCCGCTGTTTCATTGAATTCAGAATTCATGGATGCATTTGGGTTGATATCTCAAATACGCGGATCAATTGATACAACTCTAGAGCAGCTCTTAGAGGTTGAAACTGAGAGAGCTTCCTTGCAAGAGCTGGAGAAGAATTATTTTGTTAAAGTTGGTCTCATTACTGAACAGCAGTTGGCTCTTGAGGAAGCTGCCTTGAAGGGCAGGGACCATCTCTCTTGGGAAGAAGCAGAGGAGCTTGCCTCTCAGGAGGAAGCCTGTAGGGCACAACTGGATCGGCTCCATCAGACATGGAACCAGAGGGATATGCGAACTTCTTCACTAATCAAGAAAGAAGCTGATATAAAAAATTCCCTGTTGTCATCTGTTAGTCGATTTCAATCACTGGTTACTGCTGGAGAAGGGAAGGAACAAACTGTTTCAAGAAGCAAAACACTGTTATCTATTTTAGTTGAGCCCTTCTCTGAACTAGAATCAGTTGATCGATTATTGAAGAAGTGTGATAGTTGTGTTACTTCTAATTTAGATAAGATGTCGAATTTAGAAAACTTGATGAGTTCTGGTTACTCTGTGTCAGAAAATATCTGGAAGCTTACTGGCTTACTTGACAATCATTCCTTCTTTATTTGGAAAATATGCTTCTTGGATTCTTTTCTTGGTTCATGTATGCATGACATGGCCTCTACTGTGGACCAAAATTTAGGATTTGACCAGCTTTTTAATGTTGCAAAGAAAAAGCTTGAAATCCAACTTCAAGAACATGTTAATCGATATCTGAAGGAAAGAGTTGCTTCTACTTTTTTGGCTTGTTTAGACAAAGAAAATGAGCACATGATACGGTTGACAGAGGCAACAAAGGAGCTTTCGCTTGACCCTGTGAAAAAGGATGCTGGAGCTGTGAGAAAGGTTAAGCATATGCTTGAGGAGTACTGTAATGCACATGAAACTGCCAGAGCAGCAAGGTCAGCTGCTTCTGCTATGAAAAGACATGTGAATGATCTCAAAGAAGCTCTTCACAAGACTAGCTTGGAGATTGTGCAGTTGGAATGGATGTATGATGCATTGCCCTCTTCACAAAGGAACAGAATCACATTTCAGAAATTTCTATCCAACGAGGATAGCCTGTACTCTGCTATCCTAAACCTAAATAGAAGTAAATTGCTGGAAGGTATGCAATCTGCTATATCAAAAATTGCAAGGTCAGTGGACTCCTTGCAAGCTTGTGAGCGGAATTCTGTTGTGGCTGAAGGACAGTTAGAAAGAACAATGGGATGGGCTTGTGGAGGTCCAAATTCCAGTGCATCCGGTAGCACATCCACTAAAACTTCTGGCATTCCTCTAGAATTCCACGATCATCTTAAAAGGCGTCGACAGTTGTTATGGGAAGCTAGAGAAAAAGCATCAAATGTCATCAAAATTTCCATGTCAATATTAGGGTTTGAAGCTTCAAGAGATGGGATTTTCCAGATCCCAGGAGAGACTTACCTAGCAGGGGCTGGTGGTGATGGCAGGACTTGGCAGCAAGTTTATTTTAATGCTCTAACGAAATTGGAAGTCACTTATCATTCCTTTGCACGTAAGTTTTATTCATTATGTTGTTGAACTTTATCGTTTCTTTGTCTTTTAAATTTTGCGGCTTTTTGGTTATTGTCACAGAAATCGAGAAAGAGTGGCAGGTCGCCCAGAGCAGCATGGAGGCTGCTTCTAGTGGCTTGTACGCTGCAACTAACGAACTCTGCATTGCGTCTCTCAAAGCAAAGTCAGCTTCAGGTTTGTGCTAATTTAAATTTTTGATGTAGTTAAATGCTCATGTGTATTTAGTGAATAAAAATTATGAAAACACTGTCAGAGCTCTAGACAGGGTAATTTTAGAGATTGCAGCAGAGCTGCAAAAAATGCAGGAAGGTGGGAAATGTGTCAGACTGAACAAAAAAGTGCTATAACAGCACATCTTTCACTACAAGATATTACTATTATAAATTTTGCAAAAGCATGTTCACCCCTTCTACTGCTCATCGATAGATCACACAAATTATTTTCTTAACTTTTTGTTCTGCAGATGATTTACAAAAAACTGTTCTTGCAATGAGAGACTGTGCATATAAAGCTAGTGTAGCTCTGTCTTCATTTGCTCGCTTGTTGAGGGGGCATACAGCTTTGACTTCTGAATCTGGCAGCATGCTTGAAGAGGTGTTTTTCCTTTTATTGTTTGATGTGAACTTGAAATCTCTTTTGCTATTTAAATTGATATTAGTCATTATTGGCTTCCATAGTCCTTATTTTCAATTGCATAAGCATTTCTTAATGATATCCAATTTGCAACCCTATGGTTATTTCATCTTTTACATGAAAATCTTTGTAATTTATGATAACCCTGTTTGTATTCATTGAATAAATAAGCGGTCGTAGTATTGGAATATTTGATGTCAATCAACTAATTTAATGGTATGGTCAGTGGGGGGGACCTTTTCTTTGAACATGTAATGTTGTGAATCAGGTTGAGGTATCCTACCCCTTTTGTTCCTCAATTTTCTTGTTGTCTTTAATGGCATTCTGGACTATCCAATTATTGCTTAAGCTTTGCAACCCTAGATATGCATTATGGTGCATGTAGATATATTTAATATGAACGCCTGAGGTGCTCACATAGGCAACATGATGAATGTAAGTTGTCATTTTCCTCTTTCTTGTGACTGATTAATTTACTTCCCTTGTAGGTACTTGCAATAACTGTAGATTTGCACGATGTTCACACATTAGGAAAGGAGGCTGCCACAGTACACCATTCGCTTATGGAAGATCTTTCTAAGGTATGACTGGTTTTTTAGGAGTTTGATCGCAGCACTTCCAACACCATTCTTAGAATATTTAGTTCTCTAATAGATAATATCTTGAAAACTATTACTGATCTAAGTATTCTGTAAAAGTCCGCACCATTTTTACTGATTGTCTATGTTGGCAGGCAAATGCCACTCTTCTTCCACTTGAGTCTGTACTGTCGAAGGATGTAACAGCTATGTCTGATGCAATCACTGGGGAAACAAACGCTGAAATGGAAATGACCCCGATTCATGGAAAAGCAATATACCTCTCATATTGCTTGAGAATTAAAGAGGCTATTGAGACATTTCAGCCCTTGGTCCCATCGATTGCTTTATCAGTGAAGGAACTGTATTTGATGCTGACAAGGCTTGCACGGATGGCAAGTCTTCATGCTGGAAACCTTCACAAAGTAAATCTCTCTTCCCTAGAAAATCTGTGTGATCAGAATAAATGTATTGCTAGAAAGACTGTAATCTCCCTTTCACCCATGGTGTGTTGTTTCAATAGGCCCTTGAAGGACTTGCTGAAAGCCAGGATTTAAAATCACAAGGAGTTAGCACGTCTAGGACCGATCCTGATAGTGGTGGTAATGAGTTTTCTGGCAAGGGAAGGGAGAGCCTTTCTGGATCAGACAGTGGGAGCATTAAGGATTTCCTTCTTGGTAATGGGCTCTCTTCACAAGATAAAGAATGGATATCTCCACCAGATAGTGTATACAGTAGCAGCTCTGTATCTGGCAATACTTCAGCAGAAACAAGTCTTCCTGAGAACTTTAATGATTCAGCAGAAGTAATAGACCAACTTTTACAAAGGTCTAATGGTCCAAGTTCTGTCACATCTTCTCCAACTGAGAACGTGGAAATCTCACATTCCGTTCAGTTGGTTTCCAACTATGAGGGGAACAATAGTAATAATAGTGTTGATTCAACAATTAACGAGCAGCAGAAATTTATCGTATCACCAAATGTTGAACCAGCCACTGAACCAAATGGTGAAAGCACTAAAGTCCAGGTTGATGGGAAAGATGATGAAGTATCCTCTTTGGTCAAGGTTGAAGATGCAAATTATGAAGGCCCTCGTCCTAGTTCAAGCACAAATCGAGTGACTAGGGGTAATTTCTATGACCCTTTGCATTCTCTGGTGTCTTTAATATAGATTGCACTTTTTAATTGTATGTGTAACAAGCACATTGGTTTTTAAATCATGATTCATATCACGCAAATGTTTGGAATTATCATATTTAATGGCATATTATTAAACAAGTACTGTGTATGCACACACTTGAATAGAAACCAGTAAATGATTGTTTAAACTTAAGCTAAAATCGCGTTTCTACAATTATTTATTGTTACAATAACTGTAAGAATTCACTTTAATTACATCATTGAGTTTTCAGTTGACCCATTCATTGAAAAATAAAGGTTCCTTGTTAACTAACTTGCGAAGTAATTGTATAATTGGGAAGTTCATCTTACGCCTTATACTAAAGCATACATTGGGTATTACTTCATGAACACTTGGCACTTCTAGAGTATAAGTAGTTCTGTAATAAAGATGGTAGGTCTAACATGCTTGATATTATCCATATTTCAGTTCCATTATTGCTTCTCAAATGAATGTTTTAAGATTTGAATTCCAAGATTTGTTTCTTATTTCATTTGCCTCAGGTAAAAATGCTTATGCTTTGTCCGTGATAAAGAGGGTTGAGATGAAAATAGATGGTAAAGATGTTGCTGATAATAGGTAAGTGGTTTCTTGAAATCCAGGTTTCTTGATCGATAATTTCAAAATTTTACTCCTTTCATGTCTGAAAGAACTGTTTTCGATTGTCGCAGAGATGTTAGTGTTAAGGAACAAGTGGATTATCTGATTAAGCAAGCAATGAGCATAGATAATCTTTGCAACATGTATGAAGGCTGGACACCTTGGATATGAACTTGTGAAGATGCAAGCTGAAGTATGGTGTTTTTAATTACTATCCAAGTCCATGAAAGAATTGTACTCTTTCAATTGCTTGGTAAAGCATGGAGATGGGGCTTCAACCTTTTCTGCTGCTCAGGATTTGAGTTCTGCATGTCTTTCTTCTTGGCTATCATGTCTTCACTCATCAATTTATACCAGACGAACTGGTGATGTGCAAATATGTGGAATGCTTCTCCTGGTCCGTTCGGTCAATCAGCCATTTCATCTGCCAGGGGAAGACTGCAAGTCTGAACTGCGATCCATCATCGAACTGTGCAGAGCGTTGCAGTGCAATTTCAGCACCATGAGATCGCCGCTCAACGGTTCTTTTCCATCAGAAAGATGTCAGAAATTCCCTGCCGCCGTTGGTGCCATGGCTGTTTATACTTGCAGCACAACCCTAGTTTGTCTATGCCTAAAGGTGGAGCAGATACTTAGTGCATCTAAGGAGAACTCTTGCGAAATTGCGACGCGATTAGTCTCTTTGCTGGAAAGATGAGTTCATCCAAGTCGAACAGTGTTCAGCACAACCTGTTTTAAAATATTTTGTTATATTATTATATTTTTTAATAAGTAAACAGTTATTCATGTATATCTATAAGTGATAAATGTATTTTTGATTATTTTTATCGTATAATAATATTATTAAACCAGATTATGTGAGTGCTATCCAACTCAAAAATTGCGAAAATCTCCGAAATTTATTTTTATACATTATCCTCATTTTTGTTTCAGTTGTCAAAACCTCGATCACTTCAGCTTCAAACTCAGTGTTGGTCGATTCTCCAGTTTTTGTGAATAGTACCAGAGAGCTCTTATTTTTATTGCATACGTGTATATTTCAGTTATTTTGTTAAGTTAAATAAATAAACTAATTGGACTAATATTCTCGAAATAAATAAATACGAGTGGCTTGGGCATTTTGGTTCAATATGTATGTTTTTATCACTCTAATTTCACAATAAAAGAACCAATCAAATATGATTCTAAAAAAAAAGAAAGAGCCAATTAAACAAAAGAAAAACAAAAAATTATAAACAATCAAAGAAAATTGGAAAAATAATTCTAACGAAAACAATTTTTTTAAAAAAATGGCAAACCTCTTGATCTGTATTCAAGAAAAAAACAGGAATGATGTACTAGTTTGTATATTGCCATGTTGAACCTTTCCCACTTTATAGTGATATCTAAATAAGAAACTTCTGATATTATTATTAGGGTGTAAATGAACTAAATTGTTCCCTAATTAATCGAGCTTGATTCATTTATATGACTAATATTAATGTATAAATTAGCTGATTTACACAAATTACTATATACATTAAAGTCGAGGCCTATTTTCTATAGGTTTGTCAACTAACTTTTCAAGTTATAAAATTTACACGTGATTACAAACAACAATAGTTGGTTTAATGGTTGGAATTGAAGCTTTATGGTCATTAGTCACGGGTTTGATGCTCAAGTTCGAAACTTTTTTTTTTACTCAACACAAACGTGAGTGTCATTTCTAAGTGGCTAATTTTTTACTTCTTACTATTGTGAAGTGTGTTTATTTTAGTATGTGCTGTCAATCCAAGAGAGTTGTGTGATTACTTTGAGCAGGAGGTGTCATTCACTTTGAGCAGGAGATTTGTGTCATCACTTTGAGCAGGAGGTGTCATTTAATAGAGCAACACTGATCCAAAAGATACATTCTCTATTTGTTCAAATATTTTCTGTTAATTCATATGAAAAAAGAAACTTAAATTCATCAATATCTCCTCTCTCTCAACTGCTCATGAAGTCATGATATACTTTTACTTTATATTTTCTCAGGCTCGCACATGATTTCATTGTGGTTTTTAGGGTTTTTATTTGTATTTTTGTTTTTTTTTTCTTGAATAGATTAAGAAATATTTATTTTTTTCTACAGATATTGTGTATTTGAATATGGTGGATACTAAAGTGAGTAAGTTGATGCATGGATTAGGTTTTAGTGTTGAGTATTCTGATAGTATTATTGTTGCTTTTTTCAGTTGTGGCTGGAAGATGGGGATGTTACTCTGTTACTCGAAAACTTTCTTCTACAGGTATATTATTACGTGATTTTGTATTGAAGGTATTTCATGAATTTGTATTAGTTCTATTGGTTTTGATTTCGTGTTTTTGGATTTTTGAATTGGGTTTTGTTGATTAAGTATGAAATTGCCTTTTGTATACTTTTAAGAGTGAACAAGATCCTTTCCAAAAAGGATGAGAACAACAAGGTGTTTATCCTTTTTTTGATTCACTTCCCTTGCGAGAGGTGCTTTGTTGACTTTTGTTAATTAATTGAAGTTGTGCTCTTTTTGAAGTTTTAGAGTTGAATTTTTTGTTATTTCATTGTAAATTTTCTTTTTTAAAACAAAATATATGGAGCAGAATGATCATTGTATGAATTCCTGGAAAATACTGTCAGTTTACGTATCATATCGTGTTGATTGCAATAGAAAGTATGTATAGCTGATGAAATCATATATTTCTTGCTCACGTTTAATAGATTTTTTTCACTCTCCTTTAAATCTATTCTTCACTAGAAACTATTATTTCAGCCTTAGTCTTCATCCTTACATAAGTTTATTGAACAACTATTCTTACAATTCTTTTTTTACTGTTGCAGAGTCATATTGATCAAATGGTTTGGGACCATGACTGTTGAGTCATGAATTTGATATCAGATTTCTATAGAAGCATCTGCCACTAAGTCATTCTTCCCGTTAGCACAGGCTTTTGGTGGTAGATATAGAAGACAGGCTAAAGCATGGATGAGGTTGCTTGTGCTGGTAGATATGCAAGAGATTCCTCTGTATTTGTCGCCAGCAATGACGATAAGTCCAGATAAAGTTTCCTTCTCTTCGCCGAGATAAAATTTCCGCAGTATCTTTTTGGCAGTGCATTTGGATTAGTATTCAGTTTAGGGGAAGTATTAGTTGAATGTTTGTGTGTGCTAAAAATGGCTCGATGCAAATTTAGAACCGGTTTTACCACTGGCGACTTTGAATATGCAGTGCTTATCATGAAATGTCGCAGAGAAAATAAATCGTTTGCCAAGAAATGCTGCAATATGGTGTAGAAAGCTAATTAAACTGTGTTTACCATGCAAAATCTTGCAGGAAGAAGAGAAAGGATCCTAAGAAATTAAAGAGACTAGCTTGCCGAATCCACACTTCGTTGTGGGATGGAATTTGTGTATTCTATACCTTAGAGTGCAATTTGTGCATTGTATACCATACAACTTGATTTTTCTTTGTTCATTGTATTTTTTTTTATATGTTAACCAACAACACATATCTATTGGATACAAAAAAAGATAGATGAAAACAAATACATGAGGTATCTATAAATTGTAGCTCAGATTTTTCATATCAGGATAACCTTATTGGTAATGGGGATAAATCCTATTTGTAATGGAGTTAAATAGTTTCTGCGTCCAATAAAAATAAATATTTTATTACATTTTTCATTGTTGTGATCCTCTCACAAAATTGAACATGCAAAAATTTAGAACATCATGCTTCTAATAGGACTTGCCAATAATGGTTACCTAAATGGGGAAGATGAGTTAGATGATGAAGGATCAGTTGTCATATTCTGTGATATAAATTTGGTATCCATATTGCCGAATATCCAGTATTTCATTAAAAAAAACATAACACATCGACATTGTTTGTAATATATAGTACCAGAGTAAGTACAACCTATAATAATTTCTCTACTTGATTGCAAAACCATTATCGCCAACAGCTTACAATTACAAGCCACGCGAAATTGCTAAACATTTTTAGAATTCAGTAACAATAACCAATCAGCAATATCATTACAGTTGTAAGAATTAGGAAATAAAATTTTATGAGGTATCATAATGACGAGAACTCATACTGACACAAAAGTTTATATACCAAGAATAACATTACTAGAAAAAGAGGAAAAATTACATTTTACATTAAAAAGACGACAATTTTCAATCAAAGTTTGTTATGCTATGACAATTAATAAAAGTCAATGACAAACGCTAAAAAAGTAGGCATTTATTTACCAAAACCTATTTTTACGCAATTATATGTTGTTTTATCTCGAGTTACATCTAAATATAGTTTAAAATACTAATAGAAGATGAAGATACACGTTTTAAAAAATATACTCGAAATATTGTATATAAAGAAATATTTAATAATATTACAATCAATTAATATTTCTTAACTTTCATATGCATATTTATAGGTTAACGATGGATTATAATACAATATTTGATTTAACTGACGAAAAAAAATCTGGAAAATTAAAGTTCGTGTTGCTCGAAAGTGGGATTCTATAAACCTTAATACAGGAGAACTTTTCAGCCTTGATTTTCTTCTCATTAATGAAAAAGTAATACTATTACTTTATAATTTTTCATTGAAATTTATAATATTATTATGTATAAAGTGATTTTTTTGATTGAAAGAATGACAACATCCAAGCATCAGTAAGAAAAGAAGATGCAAAGTATTTTATAAATATATTAATAGAAGGAGAAATTTATCATATTTCTGATTTTTTTGTTAGAGCAAACAAAAAAATCATCGAATTGTTGACAAAAACTATATGATCAAATTCTCATGAGGAAACGTCATTAGAAATATTACAAATCCAGATTTTGAGATACTTGAAGAAAAGTTCAATTTTATAACATTCGATGATGCAAGGAGGTGATTTCCCAATGAAGTCTTACTGATAGGTATGTGATTATTGTAATTAAAATTATTATATGAAATATACAAAAATTAATATAACAATTAACTTTTTTATGTACAATAAAAATCATTGGTCAAGTAATTGTTGTTAATCTTTTGAAAAATATATTTGCAAGACAAAAATCAACAACAAAAAAAGACTTATACATAGACAATGAAAGGTAATACTTTTAAATATCAATTATCAATTATATTTCACAATTTCATTGATAGTTCAGATGTCTAACTTGGGAAAATTTAACAAACCTTACACTTAAGGTTTGCATATTGAGGAAATAACCATTAATTTTGCAAATTGTAAAAATGGCAACCTAAGCATACTATATTTAAAAAATAGTCATCCCTTAACTAACTAAAAATCAGCTCATGATTTCCACTCCTAAAATCTCTCTCAATTCAAATTCTCAAATCTAATCAATTTATCCTTATTGATTACAGTTTGAATTAATTCTTCAAAATCACAAACATTGTTTCAGTTTTGTCAATCGTGATTTTATCTATCAGTTTTTGTTT
>CANYCX012496884.1:0-10225 GCA_948193385.1 Breynia disticha f. nivosa | reverse complement strand
ATTACTGCAGAGGTCATCCATTATCTGAAAAGGGAGAGCCAAGGAAAGAATGAGTTTGCGACGCTAAAAGTTGATATGAGTAAAGTTTACGATAAGATGGAGTGGAGTTATCTGGAGAAAGTTATGAGAGTAATGGGTTTCGATGAAAGGCAAATAAATCTGATCATGATGTGTGTATCATCTATAAGTTACAAGGTGTTCTATGGGAAGATTTGATAGGAGTATCATTTCCTAGAGTAGTTATGGATTCATTGTAATTTTGGTCAGTTTTGACCCCCACTGTAACAAAAAAAAAAACAAACTTTAATTGTAAAAAAAGTAGATTTTTAATGTTGTGACTAGGGCATTGCAAGTGGTCCGGTTGGGAGGGTTACTCTATTTTTTCAACTCAATCCGATCGAGTCGGGTTGACATAAGTAAGACCCAAAACCGACCAAAATGTTGGCTGGTTGGTCGGGTTAAAATTCAGTTCGGGTTATGTCAGTTTGGTCGGGTTGGTTTTTTATTTTTTTCTCCTTTTTCCCTTAAAACTAGAGTTGCGAGAGAATTTGTGACACAACATACGACACTACCCTACATAAACCACAACAACGCTACAGATCAACGTAGCCTGCTTCTTAAAAGCATTGCAACACATATCAACGTAGCGACAACTACAAGTTTTCTCAAACCTATAACAAAGAATAAGATCAAGAGTGACAAGGTAATTAACACAAATCCATTTCTGTATTACAAACGATAATTTTGCTTCACAAATAATCAAACGGATAAATAAATGAAATTAAAACAAAAAGAATTAAAATAGATCGAACAAGAATTCACACCAAAACTAAGAAAAGTTTACACCATGTTTATATTAGTATATTAATCACTTCATTAAAATCTAGTATAAAGTTTATATCCTAAAAGAGCATATTAACATAAAAATAAAATTACTAACAATGTATACTTAAATATGACAAAAAAACTTAAATTTACACCAAGTATATATTGACATAAAAATAACTTAAAATATAGCTAAATGAAACTTATACTGCATAAAAATATTTAAACTAGAAATTATGTTAACATAACAAAAATTTAAAAAGTTATGTAAACTTTTATACATAAAAATCTTTTAAAAAAATTGTACTTAGTTTATATTAACAATATAATAAAAAAAAGTATATCAATATATTCAAAAATATAACTTAATATGTTAAACAATTTCTAAAAAATTGGAATAAATTTATATTAACACATTTAAAACAGAGAAAAAGTCATATTAAAAGCAGCTAAAAAAATTTATCTCAAGTATATTATTACAGTATATACACAGAAGTATTTAAAAAATATATTGCAATTTTTTTAAATCAAGTTTATATCAAGTATGTAGAAAAATTGTATTACTGATATAATAACAAAACAATCAAGCAGAACATCCAAGCAAATAAACACTAAAAAAACCAAGCAATAGAAAACTACAAACGACGAAGCAAGTAAACACAAAGAAAGAAGAAAATTACAGGAGGAAATACTTGTGTAAACACATTAAAAAAAGAATAATGCACAACTAAAAGTAACTTTCAAAATGTATTCGAGATCATTTAATGTATTCTTGGTTGAATGAATTGTTATAGTGACACTAGCTAGGCCTTTATACTTCCGAAGACATAATACTTGTATGATTCAAGTTTTCCCAAACTTTTTCCGATAAATTTTTAGTGAGAACATATGATCTCTTCAGCGGCGGAGGCAAGCCGGTGCTGGTGTAAACCGTGCACCCACCGGAGCCGGAGGAACCCCCAGTTATAGGAGGTTCCAAATTTTTCAGACACGGTGGTGCACCCATCTTACTCCTTCGTGTGTTGGATGCACCCACTGCCTTTGAAGAGAAGAGAAAATAGATCGGTTTAATGACGGCCAAGGTGGGAGATCAAAAAAAGAAGTTGTGAGATGACCAACGGTGGAGGATGCATAGTGGTGGGAGATGCAAAGAGAAGAAGAGAAGCACGACATCGTTTGGGTTTATACATTTTTTCAAAACCAAGAAGCAATACAAGAAGTCGTTTAGTCTTTATTTCTTTAAAAACAAGAGAAGACGTTTTGCTCCCTTGTTTGCCTTAAATTGAAAAAGAAAAAAAAAAAACTCAACACACATCACATATTTCAAATCTGCAATTGTTGGACTTGGTCCATCGACTTCCTTGCACCGTTGTTAACCGACCTGCTTGCACCGTTGCCGGAATCTCCACTACCCAAGCAAGCAATAGTAAGTACAGATTGTACAGTTTTTTTTTATAAGTAATCCATATGATAACCTTAAATTAATCATAATTTAGAATGATTTATGATGGATTATAACTTGTGAGTTGTTTGTGATTGTAATTGTGACTGTGAATGGTGAATAGTGAATTAATTTTTTTATGAGAATAAAATAGTTGTTTTAAGAGTTTGATTTATAAATTGTTCATTCAGACATGTTATCGAACATTTGTATATATAAAATTTTATTTAATTTTGACATTACAATGACTTTTTGCTATCTTTAGAACTGATTGAACCTTGATTATGTAATCTAATGATTTTCTGTAAGTTTTGGTGAAGGGATAATAGCACAGTATTCTACTTGTTCTGTAGTCTTCATCTTCCCATAATTCCATTGTTATTTGGCTTCATTTAAGCACTAAATGTGGTTGCAATTTGATAACGACAACTCATTTTATGACTCCATGTAATGTAAATATAGTCAGGCATAACTATGCGATGGATTAAGCTATACAAATTGGATTATGTATCTTTTTTTTTTGTTATAGTATAATCCCATTGGTGCCAATTTCATGCTTTCATAAAAATGAATTCGACGCTTTATTCTATTATATGGTTTTATTTACTATGGTTTACATATCTCATTCTATTTTGTAACTTGTTTTGTGTCGTTTAACATTTTTTATTCAAAACTTAGTGCGCCCACTATAAAAAGTTTCTGGCTCTGCCACTGGATCTCTTGGTGATCATGTCCCTTAACTAATCCCGACACGACAAATCAATTTTTTACTCAGAATGTATACTCTTCTTAATCAATTCAGACACCACAAATCCCTACAAATCATATAGATCACCTGTCTTCACTTTTGATTCAAGAGTGCGTTCTACCACGAAAGAAGTTGTGAAGTCGGTTGTGGAACGGCCTAAATCGACGAAACCATTTTGTGAATATAATTTAATTGCAAATCACAACTCCTGAAGATTGTTGTTAAATTTTGTTTGCACGATCTTTCGTAATTGTTTTATATCAGTAATCTTGGGTAATTGTTGTTGAGTTTCATAATTTGCATTGTGTTATGTAATTGTTGGTTTCTAGTGGTAATTCTGAAAATAAAGCAAAGCGAAACTCCATCTCTAGCCAATGGCCGTACAAATTTTCATTCTGGTTTCAGTGAGGAAGTCCGAAGTCGAGAAGCTCTTCGGCATCAAATAAGATATCTTCAGCCTTTTGTAAACGTCATTGAAAATCTACCCTAACCATGTAATCTATTTTATGTGCTTATCTAAAATACATCATCATCATATACAGTTTCTTTCCCTATAAATCGGCTCCTGTCGTATCTGCTAGAAACTGCCGTTGTTTTCGTTATCAACACTCGGGTTTTTTGTGGGAATTCGTCATTACCAGAAAAGGAAGCGGCAAATAACAGATCGGAACGCAATCATCTGCGGAGAAACCTCCACGGTCCCATTCCAGTTCCTATCCTGCAAACACAGAGGCAAGAGGAGTTGAAATATACTGAGCTCGAAATAACGAATCTTTATAAATGGTAACTGGTATTATTACCTCAAAAAGCCGGCAAAAGCACGCAAAGTCATAAAAATAGTCAGTGCAACCCATATGCCAACAAAACCGTGGCTTGATGATAGAGCAAATAAGCTGCAAATACTTATTACTGCTACAAAAAACTGCAGGACAAAATAGCGGATTGTTTAAAAAAATGGTGCAAGCAATAAACTAGGAAGCAATGTTATAAAAACCGGATCAAATTGGTTGCTCGAACCAGTGAACCAGTGAAGCGGCTACTGGTCCGGTCCAGTTTTACCATTCAATTCGATCTGTAAGTTAATCGTTATCAAACCGGTGAACCGAGGATAAACTAGGAAGCATCATTTCGGTAGAATTACCATGGAGTAGGCAGAATAAGCAAAATCCGATGCCCCATAATTGACGCCATCAAAAACAAAGGCGAGGACGTTGATAGGCTGAGTCACTGCAACAAACTACTCAGGCAAACGAAAATGAGGCGAATAAGTTCCAAATTATGTTGATCTGCTAATGAGTTTCAAAACATAAATTATATTGGAGGAAAGGAAAAAAAAGATACCGGAATTCCCAAGCTAATGAGTTTCAAAACATTAGTATCATTGGTGAAGAGATTTCCCGCATATTGTAGGCCAACATAGAGAGTGATTGATAATAGAAGACCCAGAATTGCTCCAATCTGCAATATATTCATGCAAATTTTAATATGGGAAAATGGTAAATTACCAAAATTAATGAGTATGAACTCCATTAAACCTGCAACACGCGGGAAGCTGTGGCTGAAATCTTATTAAAATCCTTCTTTGCAAAAGCACTGGCGAGTATTGCCTATTGAAAAACATTGCAATCTGTTACGAAAACTCTGCATTTCTTTTATTGTTAAATAAATGGGGATTTCCATAACCAAGTCTTACTTGTGCAGCCACGGCTAGCCCATCTGCAAGCAATGAAGTCGCCAGCCAAATCTGTAAGCAAACCTGAAATGCAGCCATTGATGTTGATCCATGCCTGGCTGCTAATGATGCAGCCAAGGTGACGCAAAATGTTGCGGCTATTACCCTTACCAGTAGCAGAAATCCTGAACAGATGTGTAGAAAATGAAGGTTGCATCGATCAGTTTAAAAATTGAAGAATTATGAACATTTTAAAATGAACAGGAATCACTAGAAGTGGAAGTAATTTGAACAGAAATATGAAAGATAAGATATGTTACCATTTTTAAGAAAACGACCAAATTGTAGGTCTCTAATACTTGGTGGCAGCAGATCAACATGTTCAATTAGTTTCCAAAGAAGTATCAGTGAAATTAAGTACCTACAAAAATTCCAATCATTAGAAAATTGTGCTTCTCCAAAGTAATAACTAGACTAAAAATTAGAAGTGGTAAAAATGAAAATGCACCATCATCACCATGGCAGAGCTTACTGAGAGATAACATGGGCAATGGCGGCGCCACTGACATTTAAACGGAACACGAATATGAATAATGGGTCTAACACAATGTTTGCAATATCCCCGATAACTGCATCAACAGAAAAAGAACAAATAAGATGAAGAAGAAGGCTACGAATGTATCTCTCCTTGACATGTTCCAACTTCAAATACACATAATATAAACCTGTCAGAACATCAAGACCAATATATATAAAGATGAAACAAATTTTATCTCACCGGTAGCATATAAAGGAGTTTTTGTGTCCTTAATCCCTCTAAATACTCCTTGCATGGCTAATGAAAGAAGAACAGCAGGAGCACCGAGTGACCTTAATATCAAATACTGTTGTGCAGGTATTAACATGGGTGAATCCTGCATAAGAAAAAGAGCAATAGCTTGCTATAGTCACAAGAAGGAGAAACATGAAGAATAATGTAAACATGTCTGTGTAAAATCACTTACAGATTGTATACCCATATATTTCAGAATTGGTTTAACAGACGAAATGAGGAACAAAGCTTGAATTAGGCCAAGCACACAACCAACAACCAATGCCGAAGAGGCAGATGGAATATGTCTTCTCTGATGTGCCCATTTTTCCCGATTACTGTCTGAAGAAGGTGATTTGGTTTCGGATTCTGGTTAACAGAACAACAAAAAAGATTGAACGGCAAAGTTAAGATAATAATCACATATCTTGAAGCTATGCAGTAAGTTTATGTAACTAGTATTCCCAGTTGCTATCAAAAGAAGATTGAATGGGAAAGGTGTACCAGGTCTGGGCAGCAGCTCTTCCATTTCCTTAGCAAGACCATCTTCGAGACTAGCATCCCGTAGTTCAGAAGTTGGACTTCCGCAAGAATCTTCTTCGGCAACCAGAGATGTTGTGACACTGACAAGTGGGAAAATTGCTATCTTTGAAACTTGGTTGAAAACAGCAATGGAAATTCCTACCGCGGCAAGTTCCACAGGGCCTGAAACCAGAATAAATTAAATGAAAATTGATCATGTCTTCATTTGATTCTACGATGTCTTCCAATTGTAGAATACACCTCAGAAATATAAAAAAAAAAAGAAAATAACTCAGAAAAGCGACATATCCTCAGATCAAGATCTCAAACCTATATGGCCAATAAATGCTGTATCAATCAGAGATGCAACAGGATCTGCTGCTAGAGCTAATGCAGCAGGAATTGCAATTTGTGCTATTTCCAGCCCTAATTCATCCTTATTAAAAACATTCCTGTCCAAAACAATTCAAAGTTCAGTCGCTGTCAGAACAATTACCACCATCATCCAATAAGTAAATTCTTAAGAAAATACATAGTTAGAAAAGAGAAATTCGCTGCAAGAATTTTAACAAAATCCTCATTGAAGACATCCAAATTAAGAAAACAAAATGGTCTTGTAAAGATTAAAATTAAACAAAAAAAATTTCAATAAAAGAAATAATTGATACTACCTTGCATCCTTGAAAAACACAAAGAGCGGCCATTTTAACATGCCTTCCCACAAATGATGAAGAGCATCTGTAGCCACCATCAAAATGGTTCTTGCAGAAGCAACAGAATTACAATTGTATTTCCTTCTGATTTTTACAGCAAAAAGAAAACAACCAAGAATCCCTTTTCTCAAAATTCAAGAAAAAGAAATTTTCCACACAAATTATGTGGTCACCTTACAAGTCAACAAAGAAAGTAAAAACAAGCACAAGAATCCAGAACAGCACTTCCTTTTCTTAACCAACAAGAATATGAACAACTAGAAAGAAAAATATGGAAGCAGTTTAGAAAATAAGAACATTATAGGATTGATGAAAATGAAAGGTGGTAATGGAAGGTAGGTTTGAACAAAACCATATTGTTGTATATTTGTTAATGTTGTACCTCTCCCAGATACTGCATGTACCTGCCTCAGTTATGGACAGCCCTCAAACAACGAAATCGCTATATATGGGTGGAGGTTTTTCTACTATATATGGGATTTGTTTATATTTTTTAGTTTACATCCCACCACAATCTCCAGATTCCTAATGGATTTTTTGAATAAAAATAGAGTTTGTTCCTGCGTTGTTATTAACTTGACTCATCAAAATTATTCAGTCAACTATAAATTATAAGGATTATTTTGATATGATTACCCGAAAAAAGGATTATTTAAATAGAAAAAAAAATGTTAATCCAATATGGGGACACGTTTTTAGTTGTCTTAGAGAAAATAAATTAAAATATAAATTAGCATATTCATGGTTTTTTTTTTAGAAAATGAAACTATTGAAATGAAATTCATTTCGTTTCAAAATATTATCCGTCACATGCCTTACACAAATTATCTACATAAGTTCAGTAAAGCGGTTTGAGATAAAAGATTTCAACTTGAGTTTTAAAAAATTGATACCTACATAAAATACAGGATTTGGACAAGTAAACTGCAAACAGCCTCTAAGATTTAGTGATGTTGATAATAGTTGTTGGAAGTTAAAAGGTCTACTATTCATGATTAAACGAATTAAATGAGACTAATTAATAATATGTTTGTCGGTTAATGATCATATGAGGTAATTTTCTAATGTTATAAATAACCAAATTAGGAAATTCTAATGGCAAGAAGTGAATCAGTTCACGTTCTAAGAAAAAAATAGTTTCTTTTCTCAAGCCTCCGAGATTCATCCAGTCTTATTCAATAAAAAAAGCTGCGAAAGCGCATGTCTTCGACTCTGCAATTTGCCTGTAGGAGAAGGAGACTACAGTTATGTTTCTCGAAAATCTCAACTCTTCTGCTGCGACAATTAGATAAGTCTTTTACATAACTTACTGCTTACTGTTAATATTGTTTTGTGTTATATTGTTCTTCTGTTGAGATCTTACGAATTAAGTATTTAATTTAAAATATCAAGTATTTAAATGTGTTTGATAGTAAAATAAAATAATTACTTAAATTCAAAAAATATTTAATTTTAGGAGTTAAAATTTTTAACTTAAAACATTAATCAAGTCATCCATATTATTCACTCAAAACTATATTCTAATAATTAAATATTTTTTATAATCAGGTTTATTATAATATTAAAATATATTTTTCATTGATTTGTTTTGTCGTATATTTTTTTTCATATTTTTACTAATAATTATAATAACTAAATTATTAATTTTTTTTATTATCATCATTACCATAAAGTATTTTTTTTTCATATATTTACTAATAATTATAGTTTTATTAGTTTTATATCTAAAAAACAACTATTTAACACACATGTGTGTTCGGTTATTTTATTTTTAATTTATACATTTATGAAATGAATATTCTTGATTTTATTGTCTATTGCTTTCATTATTTTTTATTATTTGACATTTTTGAGATTTTCAATAAATTTTAAATTATAATTTATTTATTTGTCTGTTATATTTGTCAAATAATTAATCAAATTAAATACTTAATTTTCAATTACAAACAAACATATTTAACATATTAAGCATTCATCTACTCTTCCAAGTATATTTTACTGCCACAACAGGAATAAATAGTTTTTGACGAAAAATAATTTATCGGCAATTTTTGATGAACTTCGACATGAATTACTTTCGTCAAAATTCATTGAAAACATGCTATCCTCTGACTCTATTATTGAAAATGTTGTGTCAGTATTTAATTATGATCTTTTGGGACGAAATTTGATGCTAATTGCTGACAACTTTCTCAAAACTAGTTCTTGCTGTCAAAACAGCTCAATGAAGAAGAATTTGAGGGCAAAGTAAACATTCATTAGGAAGAAACAGAGTTTGTTACAAATACTAATATAACAGTAAAATTAAACTGTATACTTATATTGGCACAGAGAAGGAAATGTAACGAGCATTTAAATAGTTTTGCAAAACTACATTATAACGACACATTGCTACATAATCACTTCATTACAATATCACCCAGACAATTGTTCATCATCGTACTCCCCTCAAGATGAAGATTTGGTGAATGTATATTTAACAACTTAATCCTGCCGAGCAAATACAAGAATTGACAACTACAAGGGTTTTGTAAAGAGATGCAAGTTGATCATTTGTATGAACATAAACATGTTTTATAATACATGTTGCAATTCTTTCCTGAATGAAGTCAGCATTCATCTTAATATACTTGGTTCAGTCAAGAAAAACAAGATTTTGGTTAGATTTCTTGTAACATTCTCATCCTAAAACTCCGTAGTTAGTGAAATGATTAACATAATTAAGAATAAATTACATAAATTAATGAATATGCCATGTGGAGCAAGCGCGAATATAATAGATATCGAATACATGTATATGAATTGTTAAAACTGTTAGATTGTGAGATTGTTGATATGACGTGCAAGGGTTGCACATATTTTACGATGCCCATAGTTGAAGTCTTTTGAACGATGTTAAAATTTATTAGACAAGAATACGTATGGAAGGACGTTTGATTTATATTCCAGATGAAAACTGTCCGTAAAATAGAGTCAAATATATGTAATCAGAGAATTTTTCCATAATTACATGGAGTACAAGGAATGGAAACTATGCGTGGTGAACTATACGTGGTAGCTATGGCCACGCCTAGTCATGTACACGCTCTGAGGAATAGACACGTGATGAAAACTACCCTGTGTACATTGTTGTGACCATGCGTAGTTGATAAATTTCGCAAAATTGTGGAGAGATTGGAAATTGACAAATCTTAGAATTGGAAGAATTGACGAAAATAGAAAGTTGATGAAGTTGGAATAGGATCATGCATATGAATATGTTGAATATTATAGAGAATTCTGTTTATGATTATATAGGATGACAGACTAGGCGAGTAGGACAGGATCAGAGCCCACATCACTCCGAGTATTTTAGTTAGCAAGTGAGTAGTCTAATTTACTTTTAAATACTGTTATAGTTATAAATTATGATTATTTAGTAAAATATGAATATGGATATGTGTGCATATAAATATGCTTAAAAGAATTTTATATATATATATATATATATATA
>CANYCX012496818.1:0-18467 GCA_948193385.1 Breynia disticha f. nivosa | reverse complement strand
TTTTCTAGAAACATAGCGGTTCGAGCAACAAACACTTTGTTCTCGCTAGGATTGTAGAAATAGTATCCTTTTGTCTCTTTAGGATACCCCACAAATAAGCATTTATCTGTTTTGGATGAAAGCTTATCTGATGTTAACCTTTTAACATGGGCTTCTCATCCCCAGATCCTCAGAAAAGACAAGTTCGGTTTCTGCCCAGTCCATATCTCATATGGTGTCTTTTCGGTAGCTTTAGTAGGAGACCTGTTCAGCAGAAAAGCCGCAGTCTCTAGGGCATAACCCCAAAATGATATTGGCAGACCAGTTTGACTCATTATCTACCTAACCATGTCTAACAAGGTTCGGTTCCTCCTTTCAGACACACCTTTCCACTGAGGTGTTCCCGGTGGTGTGAGTTGTGGTACTATACCGCAATCTCGTAGATAGTGGTGAAACTCTAGGCACATATACTCGTCACCTCGATCAGATCGAATAGCTTTGATATGTCTACCTAGATGATTTTCTACTACATTATTAAAATCCTTGAAACTTTCAAAGGTTTTCGATTTATGCTTCATTAGATAGATATAGCCATACCAACTATAATCATCAATGAACGTGGTGAAGTAGCTATAACCACCTCTGGCTTATGTACTCAATGATCCACATACATCGAAACGTATTAGGTCTAACAGTCAACTATATCTCTCTCCTTTCCTGTTGAAAGGAATTTTTGTCGTTTTCCCACAAATGCACGATTCACAGGTGTCTAATGATTTCCAATCAAAAGACCTAAGAGCTCCATCTTTATCGAATCTTTCTAAGCGTTTCTCACTTACATGTCCTGAACGACAATGCCAGAAGTAAGAAAGATTAAGTTCATCGGACTTAACTTTCTTATTTCATACGTTATATACATCATCAAGACTTGATAAGTCTAGGACGTACAAACTGTTATTAAGGAACCCTTTCCATAAAAAACATTTCCATGACGAATACTCATATTGTTATTTTCAATAAAAAAAGTAAAACTGTCATTATCCAAGGCTGAAAGTGAAACGATGTTCCAACTCATTGCAGGTACATAGTAACAATCCTTTAACTTTATTTTTAGCCCCGAAGGCATGCATAAAGTATAGTCTCCGATCTCTATGGCAGCCACTCTTAGTCCATTTACGACTCAAAAATCAACCTCTCCCTTCGATAGCACTCTCCTATTTCATAGTCTTTTCACATTGCAACAAATGTGAGACCCACATCCGGTATCTAATACCCATGATGTCAAAATAGAGAGATTTACCTCTATAGCGTAGATTTCTAAAGAAGATGTTCTTACAACATCCTTCTTTCCTCCGAATATTATTGGACAGTTTCTCTTCCAATGCCCACTCATTTGGCAATGGTAGCAAAAGTTCAAAGGACCATGCTGAAAAACCATCACAGGCTTTTGCTGAGGTTGGACCTCCAACATGGGCTTATGGGCTTTCTTAGTTTTTCCTTCTTTGCCTTTCCATAAACTGGATTGAAAAACCTCCTTAGGCCATTGTTGAGGTATCACCTCCAACATATGTTTTGGGTTCATTTTAGTCTTTCCTTTTCTACCCTTCATCTTATGCTTTTCAAGGATTGAGTGCAGGGAAATATTCAAGTTGAACGATTTATCATTCATTTCTACAAAGAAAAATAACCATCAAGGTCAGTTATGAGGTATTTTAGACAAAAGATCTCCCACTCAACAATGGATTAATATCCCTTTAAATAATCCACATGGTAGTGACGTTTCGTGGGACCAAGATCCAATAATCCTTTCCCTAAAGATGACTCTCGGTTTCTAATGGGACTAGCACTTTCGTGTCGGGGCACTTCCCATTAATTGCCTAGGGCCGACGCATGGTCACAGACCCATGTTAATTCGAAACCTACCATTAACGTGCTAACCATGACACTAATCTACCGCCACTCTAACATGGCGGCATAGAAGGCATCAATCTTAGCCCCGCCTCATAAAGAAAATCTAATGTGCCCAGCTTTGGCATGGCCGACTCTTCGATGTTCGATACTTTGACGTTTTGTTAATCTAGAGAGGCAATTTGCTTGACTTGATATTTTTAGGATTAAGTTGTTTGATTCGACGGCTTAGTTTGGCAAACACAGATCGACATTCATTCATAGGATTCGACATTCATCAATATTTAAACCTAGCATGAAATTCTAAGTGCAGAAATGTAAACGTGCAAACATAGGCCAAAAACCTAAAACTAGGACTATACTATTACATAGTATATTCTTGCGCTTCAAGTCCATCTCCAATGGGCGCTCCTTCCTTCTTTGTTGGGCCTCCACATCTGGACTCCCTCATCTACTGGGCCTCAACGTCTAGACCTCCTCCCTCTGGGCTGGGCCTTCTTTCTATACTAAGTTTATTCTATTCTAGTTTAAGTAAACAGGCTTATGCCTTTACAAACCCAATAAAAGAATAAATAGGCTTATGCCTTTACAACCTAATAAATAAGGCCCATGCATCATGCATAAACACACATCCACATACACGAAATCTAACACCCAGCTGGGCCCAAGGCCCACATGCTTAAATAAGATGTAATCCAACCCTATACATGTCAAACCCGATTTTAAGTTTTTAAGCCAAGCCGTTAAGAGAAATTAGGCCTTTGGCCTCCTTGAGTAACCCCAGTGATGGGCTTGGGCCAAGACCAAAAAATACATGCAATGAATATCTCACGCCCACAAGATCAACACCATATAATTTTGTGCAAAAAATTAACATGACTCAATTTCTCTTTTACAATTTTACACATATAACAACATAAGTGTAAACTATATGATGTCATTTAATTTCAAAAATTAAATACATACACAAAATTTCTAACAAGAAATTTCCACTGAAAATTTACATTTTGGTCCCTAAAATTTAGAAAATTCCATTTAGGTCATTTTAGATTCCTAAGACTTAAAACTAGCCCACTAGTTCATTAAATCTTTCTAAAAAGAACCTAATTTAGGAATTTATTAATTTTTAGGGAAAAAATAAATTATGAACAGTAAACCTAATTATTATCCACGTTTTCTACAGTAAAAAAATTCGAAATTCCATAAAAATTAATTTTAGCCATAATTGATCTAAAACTATGTCTAAATAGTCATTAAGCATCCAATTATGTAACTAGTCTTGCATTTTATTGAAAAACTATTATACTAACACGTGACCAGCCATATATTAAATTAATTAGGATCAAAACCTACTGTTCTAAGTCAGTTCTTAATCCTAATTACTTCCCTAATCAACGTTTTAACCAAAAACAAGTGACCAATTGACTAAAATATGCATTAAGCAATTAATATGACCGCTCTGATACCACTGTTGGGTTTTCTAACGTGTTTAGACTTAATGGCAGCGGAATAAAACATAAAAAACACATAGAAACAGCCAAGGACTCGACATAAAATCAACTTAAACATGTCATGTATAATCGGTTTGCAAGGTATATACATAAAGATCGAAACTTGATAAGAAAAATTATACGTTTGCGAGTTTCTTGCTTGGACGAATGGTCTAGGACAATCACCAAGTATCTACCACATTAGAATACACTAAGGTGACCTTTATGACACAAAAAAAACCCAAGATGTGGTTTCTCTGCAGCAGTAACACACAGATTAGCGAAAACAATGTACTAGCATAAGGAAGATTACGTGATCATCAATGTGGATAATTAAAAGATTTAATCTTTTAATTTATCCCACATTTTCCTTGTCCTAATTTAAGACATACCTCCTAAATTTTATCTATCTTTATTTCTTACATAATTTTACACAAGACATCATTTAATAAATAATATTTGTCTTAAATTCGTGTAAGAAATATTACTTCTAATATGTCTTGCGCCCAATTACCAAAATTGGCGCAAATGTCCAATCCAGTCCAATGACCGGATTTTGACCTAAGGTGAAATGCCGAAATAACCATTTTAGGTTTTTTGCTATTCGCGTGCGATCTATAGGACTATTTAGCAAAGGTAATGATTTTAACAACTCATAAATCATAGGCGGTCTCTAGTAAGACACTATGATCACCCTAAATTAAATAGCTGACGAGCGGTGCCAACAGCCCTACAACAATTCAAATAAATCCCTTGACCTAGATATCTTGACTTAGCATAAGGCATGTTGCTAACACCCTTATTTAGTGCTAAATCACTTTTCTTAATCTCTATGACAAAATTGACAAGTTTGAATAAATGACTTAATCATTTCATTCGGGTTCGGCCACACTCTTCCCAATCTTGTTTATCAAGCGGCCAGTGATATCATCTCTCATTAAGAGGGTCAATCCTTTCACTTCACTCCTGCTCTCAATTATGATTCGTAACATACCCAATCATACCCATACTTGTCAACCTTTTATGGCTAGTTAGGCGTATTTCAAAGTACACTAAAAATCACAGTAAGAGACAAAATGATTTCCATTCTAAGGATAACATTTGACATTAGAAATGGTGATCGCTCTCCAAGTATAATGCTCTACATTATACCTATGCACTTTATTAGATATCCCAAATATCTATGACCCGTAGAACATGATCATCTGGAAAGTACATACTAGTCTTAATTCATTTCTATTCATATAGAAACAAGTGACTAGGGACATTTAGAATATTAATCTCAAAACTTCAAGGTTCTACTATCAAGGTCCTCAACCTTGATACCTCAAGCACTTAATCAACATTCTTGGATATTTTATCAAACATATACCACATGTCAATACATGATGTGATAAAATAATGCCTCATAATTTTATTACTCAATAACAAAAGTTACAAACAATAGATTGGGCTAGGGCTTACACTAACATTTGTTGCATTTTTCTTGCATGAAAATGTGAGGTCAAGAGGTTGATTATAGGATATAATCAACGTCGTCCCATTGTTTTCACGAGTTCTTCCTCCTATTGAGAGAAATCAGGTGATTCGATGAACCTTTTTGTGCTAGTACACTCTTTTTGTTAATATGTGTGTTATTCTTGTAGAGGGACAACACTTGGGGTCTTACGGTGGTGTGTTAAAGGTTTACTTGAAGTATTTAACATAGTAGTTACTATTCTCAGACCACGCATGTTTGGCCAATAAGGAAATTAGGTAAAGATTCCATCTTTTCGTTAAAGATTTAATTTTATGTAGTTAGTCTTAATTTTTATGAAATGCATGTTGTTGAATCACGTTTTGGATGTGAATCTTGGTTGATTTTCTTGGTTTTCTTCATTTTATTCTACTGCCTAATAATTTAGAAGCCTAGATATCCCAACAACCATTAGCAAGCATATGTTGACTAACCACTCTCCTTAAATTTGAGCTAGGATTATTGCTCTAAAAACCATTCCACCTCGACATGCTCAACACCCCCAAAACATCAGCAAAATGTACAAACATTTTTAAATAATTCAAGTTTGATTTTTTGTTTTAGAATATAGTTTATATCTTTTCCTCTTAATCATCCACATATGTTTTGAGCACTATCTCAAAGCTAAACCCCTTTCTCTTTCTATCTTTAACAACACAAAAACCCAATTCATTCCCTACTCCTTCATCTTCCATTTACATTCGAGGTACCACATAAACCTCCAACACCCGTCACTTCTTATTTCTTTTTAAAAAATTTAAAATCATAAGGATGAGTTTATGGTCTTACCTCCTAATCTTTCTTCCCAAGTGAAAGATCCTCCTTTTTAAGCAATCTTTGAGATCCTTAGGGATGTGTGTGTTCAAAATGGGGTTGAAGGTTTCTGGGGTGACTTTAGGAGTGTGAGAGGGTTGCTTAAGGTTTGGACATGTTTTTGGGTTGTAAAATGAAGGGAAACCTATTTTTAACCCCTTTGAGATGTTTCTCTTGGCCCAAATGGTTTAGGAAACATTTTGACCAAATCCTTACCTAAACCATTTGAAAATTTGCCCAAAATACATCTCTAGGAACCCAAATAGTTTGGGAAATGCTTTGGCTAAACCATTTCCCAAACTAGTTCGTCCATTTCAAAGCACTTCCTCTGTTATTTTATGTAAGAAACTTTCTCTGTCCTTTTTCCCTACATATAGAATTATTAATTACTTAAATTTGGTTAAAATAAAAGGCGTTAAGACAACAATACCCCAATGTGTTTCTAGAAGACCTGTAAGGATTACCACTTGACAAATAAACGAATTCTTTATTGTGTTACGTCCTGGTGCATCACCAATATTGGTACAACAATATAGAATGACCAATAGAGTTGCAAGAACTGATAAATCAACTATAGGAGTTTCTTGTTATAAGGTTTATCCAAATGACTAATTCACTTTAGAGAGCACTGATGTTGTTTGTAAAGGAAAAAAGATGGATCCTTCAGATTGTGTATAGACTATTAGAAACTAAATCAAGTAATAGTAAATAATAAATATCTATTACCTTGGATAGATGATCAACAAATTAGTTGCAGGGTGCTACTTTCTTTTTATAGATTAACTTATGATCTAGTTATCATGAGTTAAAAAAATGCAGAGGATGATATTCCAAAGATTTCTTTTTTATCTAGATATGGTCATTATAAGTTATTAGCCAAGCCTTATGGTTTGACTAATACTCTAGAACCATTCATAACACTAGTCAAAAAGAATATTCAAGCATTCCTCAATTAGTCTGTGATTGATTTTAATGATGATACATTGATATATTATAGAAAGAACAAAGAACATAAAGAACATTCGAAAATAGTATTGTAGATAATAAGAGAAAAGTAATTATATCCAAAACTTAGTAAATGTAAGTTCTAATTAGATCACGTAGTCTTTCTAGGACACATGATATAAGGGTATTAGTAGATCCAAAAAAAGATAGAAGAACTGTTAAATTTAGAGCCTTTGAAAACACTCACTAAAGCACTTGTTTCCTCAAAATGGTTATTATTACGAAATATTTATAGAGGGATTCTCAAATATAGCAGTTTCATTGATAAGATTGCCCAAGAAGGATATATCTATTCATTGGAATGAGCAGTGCTAGTAAAGTTTTGATGAATTAAAGTATAGATAGACCTCAACTTCAGTTCTCACATTTCTTTTAGGTATAGCAGGATTTATATTATACAACGACGCTTCATATCAAGGACTTGGTTATGTACTTATGCAAAATGGAAAGGTTGTTACATATGCCTCTAAACAGCTTAGACCATATTAGCTAAACTATCTAGTACATGATCTGTAACTGCTACAATAATGTTTGCTCTAAAAATCTGGAGACGTTATTTATATGGGAAATACTTAGATATATACATATCATAAAATTTTTAAATAATTAATGACCCAAAGAGAGCTCAACATGAGATAAAGAAGGCAGCTTAAGATATTAAAGACTATGATTGCATAATTGAGTATCGTTTAGGAAAGGCAAATGTAGTAGTTGACGCACTTAGTAGAAAGTTCACTATTGCTTTATCAAGTTTACAGTTGACATCAATGACAAATATGATAGTTTACAAAGCTTAAATAAAAATAATAGAAATATCTAAATTGGGAGTAATAATTGCTACATTGGTTGTTAGACCAACATTATTACAAAAAATACAGGCAGCACAAAAGTGAGATGAAAATTACATAAAGATAATTGAATAGATTGATTGATGCATTAAAACACCATTTCAATTGGTCGATGAGTTATTAATGATGGGATCCAAAGTATGTGTACTAGATATAGATGAAATTAGACAAAAGATATTAGACGAAGCACAAATGTTCCATATGATATATATCCAAGTATGATAAATAATGTATCATACTCTGAAACAATATTATTGGGGGCCAAATATGAAGAAAGACATAAAAGAGTTTGTATCCAGATGTTTAGTATGTTAGTAAGTGAAAGTAAAAAATTAGGCACAAACAAGTAACCTTTAGTCATTGCATGTGCGAGTCTGGAAAAAGGAAAAAATTACAATGGATTTTTTTGATAGTATTACCATTTACTTTGAATGGAAAGGATGCACATTGGTCATTATTGATAGATTAACCAAGTCTGCACATTTCTTGCCTATATGAATAAGGATATCTCTGGAATAAATAGTTGATTTGTATATCCAAGAGAATGTAAAATTACATGGAATTCTTATATCCATAGTATCAGACTAAGATCTAAGGTTTACCTATAGATTTTAGCAGACATTACATAGTGTCTTGGGTACCAAACTAAATTTTAGTATTTTTTCATCCTTAGAAAGATTGGCAAAATGAAAAACCTATATAGACATTGGAAGAAATGTTATGATCATGTGTACTTGAATTTTAGGATTCATAAGATAGGTACATACCTTTGATAGAGTTTACATATAACAATCAATATCACAGGAGCATAGGTATGGCACCATATAAAGCTTTGTGCAGAACAAAAATGCATAAATCCAGTACATTAGGTCAGAGAAGGGAAAACTTTTCAAAGAGCTTGAACTTGAACGAGAAAATTTAAAAAAAGTAAAAATGATCAAAAGTAAATTAAAAGCTACACAAGACATAGAGATGAGTTATTATTATAAGCAAAGGAGAGAAATGGAATATCAAGTAGGTGAAATTTCTTTCCAATGGAAAGGAAAAATAAGATTTGGAAATAATGGAAAACTAAGCTCTAGATACATTGGACCATATGAGATAACCAAATGGATCGGTTCTCTAGCATACATACTTTCAAAACTATATACTTGGAATAGATTCATGTTGTATTCCATATTAGTATGATTAGGAGATACATATATTATCCTATAAGAGTTATGCCAGAATTAGATGTACATATTTCAGAATACCTGACTTTTCCATAATAACTGTTTTAGATAATAGATCACAGGATCAAATAATTAAGAAATAGAGAGATCCTCATGGCTAAAGTTTTATGGAAAATCATGGTATCGAAGAGACAGTATGGAAGATAGAGGGCAAGACGAGAAGGGGATATATGCATCTATTTACTAGTTAATTTTATTTTTTCCTTAACATGCAGATATAATATATAGAATGCATGATAAATGATCAACAAGATAATGAAATCAATGTCATAATATAAAAAGGGATTTTGAGGACAAAATTCTTTAAAGGGGAAGAATTTGTTAGTGTAAGCCCTAGCCCTAATATGTTTTCTGTAACTTTTATTATTGAGTAATAGAATTATGAGGCATTATTTTATCATTTCATATATTTTCCTACGCTATGTGTCTAATAACACTATCCACTAATGTTAATTAAGCGTTTGAGGTATCAAGGTTGAGGACATTGAGAGTAGAACCTTGAAGTTATGAGATTAACATTCTAAATATCCCTAGTCATTTGTTTATGTGGGAATGGTAATGAATTAACTTTGAAGTTATGAGATTAACTTTGTAAGTGATCATCATCTATAGGTCATACATATGCGATATCTAACAAAGTTGATAGATACAATGTAGGTCATTGTATTTGGAGAGCAATAACTATTTGCAATGTCAAATATTTATCCTAGACTAAAAATCACTATTTTTTATTGTGATTTTTAGTGTACTTTGACATATGCCTAACGTGACTGTAAAAAGTTGACAAGTATGGCCATGGTTGAGTATGTTAACGATCACAAGTAAAGTAGGAGTCAGTGAAGGGATTGACTATCTCATAAAAATGAGAGTTGATATCACTGGCCACTTGAAAGATAAGATTGGGAAGAGTGTAACTGCGCTGATTGAAATGATTAGGTCATTTATTTGAACTTGTTAATTTTTTCATAGAGATTAAGAAAGTGATTTAGGACTAAATAAGGGTGTTTGGGACATGCCTTATGCTAATCATGATATCAAAGGTCAAAGGATGAATTTGAATTGTAGTAGAGGTGTTGAGACGGCTCGTGAATTATTTAATTTTAGATGTTCATAATGTTTTTCTAGAGACCTCGTATGATTTATGAATTATTAAGTTCATTACCTTTATTAAATAGTCTTACAGATCGCACATGGACGGCAGAAAACCAAAAAGGTATTTTTGGAATTTTACTTTAGGCTGTAGAGCCAGATAGCTCATTTGGGCCAATTTTGGTAATTAGACCCAATATGGACGAAAATATATTTTTGGTAATGCTTATATGCTTTCAAGACAAACATTATCTATGTGGATATGATGTTTTAAATTTAGAAATAAAAGATTGACAAGTAGAGAAAAATAAGCAAGTCCTGTCTTAAATTAAGATAAAGCAATATTATATAAGATCCTCTGTCTCTTCGTCATGGCCTTTTATGAAGGAATCAAGAAGGAATCAAAAAGGTGATTCAATTAATATTTCTCCAATATTTCAAAAGGACAAAACTCTTTCTTTTAAATAAAATCCTAGTCTACATGAAATAACGTATGTTAGGATGGCTTAAACATACGTTAATTGTATGCAGAACCCTAAATTTGGCCCGAATAATGTTCTAATGACTATCTAAAGTCCCCGAATGATTTGAAATGGGTTTATTAGTGAAGAAACACCCAAAAGAAAATGTATGAACACATGAATGATTGTTGTGATATGGCTTTACGATGCCATTAGGGGGAATAAGGTTGGGATGGTCGAGGTCTGCCAATATGTGCAGATCAACAAGTTCTAGAGACAGGACGACGTGATCGGCGAGGCTAGCAGCGCGATACTGAAGGTCGAGCCCTAGGGTTTTAGTTGTATGGATTTACATGCATGTATTCTTTATCTTTATGGAAAATTGTGTAATGGCATGTAAACTGTTCCTTGCTTCCACATTGTTTAAATTATATGTGGTTTTAAATGTTTTCCTAACTTCTGCATTTACGAAAATATTTGGTATATCATTACTCTAATTTATATTATATCAATTATGTTTTTTTCAAAAAAAAAATGGTGCGAAAATTGGTTTTATTCGGAAAGGAACTTTGTAAATTTTGGCGTCACATTTAGTGGCATCAGAGCAGGGATTAGATTCCCTGCAGACTGTGCCAGAAAAAAACTATTTTCATTGCATAATTTATGTGAAATTATGGTTTGGAAATGTTGTTTTCTAAATGATGGAGCCAGTCGACAGTGTATCGCACGCGGCCACCGAGTCCCGAGGGCTTATGCCCAGTCATAAAAAGGGGTAAGATGATAATCTTAGCAACTACTTTGTTAATGTACTTATGGTAACGTAAATTGGTTATATGTTTGATTTGACTTGTTTATTGTAACATGGTTTACCCTGATGGGTTGTATGAATGAATGGTAATTTCTGTGGCTTGTATTGTGCTGAACGGAACTTATTGTGCTAGTGTTTTATATTTCCCTTTAAGGGTAAGAAACGAATATGTATGTGCATCTCTACGAATGTTGACTTTTGTTATTCGTGATTCATGTGACGGTTGATGCCAAGATATGGCTATGTAAAAAGGATGTACATACTCATGATGATATGTAATCATTGACTGTATGGATCGAGAATGCATGACTTGCACTCATTTAGAAGGAATTGTGCATGGTATTTGAGAAAATTGAGATGAGAATTGGTAATGCATGAGTTGCATTCACACATATCATTTTTTGTGTACGGCCATGCATCGAGGAAATGGAACTTCGGTTCACAAATAGAACTTCATTTCACAATGGAGCTTTGGCTCACAAGGAAATGGAGCTTATGCTCACAAATAATGAAGAGGATGGACTTCCTCTTATAATAAGGCCGGAATGCATCATTCATGTGAGAAGGCATTAACCTTACTTATGCATTCATTCTTTATATCATGACATTTATAATTGTATGAAAAATGAATGTGAACGGTTTGTGATTATGATAAGAGCATGTGTTGTGTTTGTTAAGGAATGGACACTTAATGGGTCACAAGTTTCTAGGTTCATATGATGAATTATATGAATTGTGGGATATAATATGAGCTTGTATGCTTTGTGATGAAATGGAAAATGAGTGTTTATGAATTTAATGGAGTGTGTAATGTTTGATAGGGTTTATGCGGGGTTGATTGGGTTGAGTTTACGATTAGAGGTTTAATCCTCTAAATTTATGATTAAGTTGTGTTGAAAGATTGATGATTAATGATATGTGATATATGTGTTATGGAACGAATGACTTAATGTATGACATAACTAATGATGATTGTAAATGTGGTATACCACCTTGTATGATGGAATGAAAGTTGAGGATGGAAGGTGTTGAGCATGTGTTGAGAATTGAACGATGATTATGTTGAGTTATATTGATGGATTATTGACTAAGTATGAAATGGAATGGTTAATGTGGAAATAAATGATGTATTATATAGATGTGAATTGTTGTGTACGTGAAAGAGTGGAAGCATGATATGTTATGTTAACTATATGTTGTGATATGTGGGTGGTGAATTGCATGGATGTGTACGATTATGATTAATTCATGTGTGATGTGTTTTAAACAGGAGTTTAAATGATTAATTAAGGTGATTTGGATGTATATTGACTTTATATGGTTGTTTTATGGTATGGTTGATATGTTAAACATGAATGAATGGAGGTATATATGCAAACACTTAGGCAGAATTCGAACAGCATGACCTGTAGGAATTAACGTATGCCAACAATGAGACTTGGCATACGTTAATTTGAGTGGGGCAGAACCCAGAATAACGTATGTTAAGGGGTGAAACTTGACATACGTTAATTTGAGTCTGGAAACATAAAATTGACCAAAATACATCCAAATGAATACATAATTTACCCAAATGACTTAGGATGGTTTCCTTATTGAATAAAACACTTAAGGTGAATCAATAAACATAAAGTGACTGGAACAATCATAAATGAAATTATTTAAGGCAACTAAATTGTTTGAATAAGACTTGAAAACTTGAGAGAAAACCTAAGTAATAAGGTAGCGCATGAGTGTACACCCCTGAGATGGGGAGGCGAACTAGATTGAGTGGGAATTAAGTCCTGCATGATATTTTAAGTGAGTGAAACTTGAGAGTTCCAAATGTTTGATTTAGTATAGAAAAAGTGAAAGCGAGTTTCAACAATTTTCATACCACATGCAAGCAAGTTTCAACAATTAAATTCCACCATCTTCATACGACATTTTTGCTTTAACAGTGAACCATATCTGGCATACAAAACCATACATCACATAGTATTAAATCACTTCATTCGTCATCAATGCATAATTTTGATAACCGTCATCCTTTTTAACAATTTGCAAACATGCATTCACAAGATAAACACATGGACATAGTTCACACTTGCATCTTGAATGTATCCATTCCATAACACAAAAGAGCACATCATATGCAAAATGGTGAATGAGAATGCATACTACCTATAATGCAATGAATTCCTTAATATGATCACCCATGATCCCTTTTAAAATTATTCTTATTGGCACCTTAGCGCCCCATTTTGATGTTTGCAAACAGGCCTCGTCGGCCGGGGAAATCAGTTATAAAATAATGGATCCATATACTTTTGCGCATTGAGCACCTATAATTTGCACACAAAGTGCCCATAATTTTGGCACACTCATACACACTTAGGTGTCCTAAGCAATTTACGACTGTGCATTGGTGTATCATTTGTTATATACTACCCAAAATATTGCTCACCAAGAGCCCATAAACACTCCCTCATTCTTGCTCACAAAGAGCCCTTTTTTATTAATTATCGCTCATGAAGAGCATATTAGTTCATTCCTAATTACCCACTTATGAGCCCCGAATGCATGAACAACATGTGTAGTACCGATGCATCCTAAACATGTATTCACATTCCAATCATGTCATGCTTTACAATCAAATGTTGAGTGTAACATCTAACAATCTCAACACAATCACAATCATTGTAGCATAAAGCATCATAGTCATCGTCAACAAATTTCACCATTCAAACCATCATCATGCCTTAACATAACAACAAACAACATGGAGCCATTTAGTCCATGCACACACTCCCAATATCATTGACATCCAACCCCAAACAACATAAACACTTTTTTAGGAGGCCAATCACACACAAACACAACTCATTATCAATATATTCATTATCAATCAACTTAACATTTCATGCTTCAAATAAACATACAATTTTAGGAAAGTTGTGCTCGTGTTACTTACGTCGCAAGAAACACCTAACAGCTTCATTGAGAACCTCCTTCGCCGCGGTTCAGATTTCCTATTATCAACATCATATGTTTTCATCAACTTATATTCACTCAAATTATGTGATATAAATGTGAATTACTAGTATGAATGCATTCGGCCCTTAATCCCATTTCTCTTCCCTTTTGTCTTTTAAATCAATTCATTAAATGTTATACCTACCACCACTATTATTTCTTTATCTTCACACCAACCTTCATTCAATGCCTAGAAAATTTTAGTTAGGTATGTTTTAATGCTTCTTACCCTCCAGCGTATTCTAAACATCCTAGTTCAAATTTTCGTTTCCAAAAACCTAAACACTTTTTTACCATTGCTTCAATCTTCCTCACCACATAATAGCCAATCAAATTGACACTCTAGACACTATCAATGGACTCCAAGGAAGATTACCCAAACAACGAAACCCGGGAGAAACTCCGGTCACAAAAACCCCAAATTCATCACTTTGCATGTTCATCTTCCTATCAACGATTTTGTGCACCTAAACCAGAATTTAGCATAAAAGATAGTCACTAATAGGTAGTAGACATGTTAACCTCTCCAACGAACCATCATTTTCTCAAATTGGAAACATAGATATGCAATGAAAATATTGTGTCCATTCCCACGAGATCTAATACCGTCTTTGATACCACTAATTGTGACGCTCAAATTTAACCTTTATTTTGTGAAGAGTTTTTCCCTAAATCCATACAAATTTATTTAACAAACAAAATAGTTGGTAATTAATATGATAAAGCCAGTTTGCACATACATAAAAAAACATAAGTGTATGATTAAAATAAATGGAGAGAGTGACAATTTCTATTAAAAATATCTATATGTGTTTACAAAACTATGGAAACATTTTTAAAGAAAAATCCTTCATCGTCGTACCTCGCCCATTATGGAATCCTCTACCTACCTACCACAACACCAGCAACCACAATATAATAAGTGAGTATCAAACTCAGTAAATGGATACCTCCTACATCACTTACCTATCCATATAAAGTCTAACACACTTGTTTAGTTATCTTCACTCTTGTATCCCTAGATATGTCCCTATTCATTGTTAATAAAACACTATACTCTTCTCTTAGATTTTAGGAAACATTGTATGGTGTGTTTGAAATTAGTTTTTAAGTCCCTAACGTATTCTAGACATGTACAAACTCTAAGATGTTTCAAGGTGTAGTTTTTTAGGTCAATCAGCCTTCTAGGCCATATTAACATAGGTTCTCTGGGTAACGTATGTTATTCTTACGGTCAAGAATAATGTACGATTCCCTCTCAAATAACGTATGTTACTTCATGTAACGTAGGTTATTTCAACTCTAAACATACGTTAAACTGCTCCAAGAATGTTAATTATTTTATCACATCATGTATTGACCTGTGGTATGTGTTTGATAAAATATCCAAGAATGTTAATTAACCACTTGAGGTATCAAGGTTGAGGACCTTCATAGTAGAACCTGGAAGATATAAGATTAACATTCTAAATATCCCTAGTCACTTGTTTCTATGGGAATAGAAATGAATTAAGACTAGTATGTACTTTGTAGATGATCATGTTCAACAGGTCATAGATATTCAGGATATTTAGTAAAGTACATAGGTATAATGTAGAGCATTATGTTTGGAGAGCAATCACCATTTGCAATGTCAAATGTTATCCTTAGACTGGAAATCATTGTGTCTCTTTTTGTGACTTTTAGTGTACTTTGACATACGGCTAACGTGGCCATAAAAGGTTGACAAGTATGTGTATGATTGGGTATGCTACGAATCATGATTGAGAGCAGGAGTGAAGCGAAGGGATTGACCCTCTCAATAAGAGATGATATCAGTGGCTGCTTGATAGACAAGATTGGAAAGAGTGTGGCCGCACCCAAATGGATTGATTAAGTCATTCATTCGAACTTATCAATTTTGTCATAGAGATCAAGAAAAGTGATTTATCATTAAATAAGGGTGTTAGCGACATGCCTTATGCTAAATCAAGATATCTAGGTCAAGGGATTTATTTGAGTTGCAGTAGGACTGTTCAATCCGCTCGTTAGCTATTTAATTTAGGATGATTATAGTGTCTTACTAGAGACCCCCCATGGTTTATAAGTTATTAAACTCATTACCTTTATTAAATAGTCCTACAGATCGCACACGAATTGCGAAAAACCTAATAGGGTAATTTTGGTATTTCACCTTAGGTCAAAATCCGGTCAGTGGACCGGATTGGGCATTTGGGCCAATTTTAGTAATTGGGTCTAGGAAGGATGAGAAATATTTCTTAAATGAATTTAATAAAAAGATTATTTATTAAATATGATGTCTTAAAAAAGAAATAATAAGAGAGAGAGAATTTAGGAGTTTTGTCTTAAATTAAGACAAGGCATGTCTTAATTAAGACAAAAGGATAATGTGAGATAAATTAAAAGTTTGAATTTTTTTTATTTATCCACATGTGGCACATGGCTAAGATAAGTTTTTAAAGGATTTTTTATTTTAAATTCAACACTTAAACAAGTCGTAATGACATTAGGATTGTTTAGTGTTGTGACCTAGCAAAACGCTTTTCTTTAAAAGACTATGAAAGACAAAATAACCCTAGTCGTGTGCCTCTTCTAAAAATCAAAGAGTGAGATTTTTAAGGATTCTCTCAAGAGTGTGGTGAGATTTAGGGGCTAATTATAGGATATAATCAGCGTGGTGCCTTCTATTCCATCAAGAACTCATCCGAATTGACTTATGAAAGGTGGTATTACCTTGTGCTAGTACACATATTTCGGTAATCTGTGTGCTAATCTGTAGAGGAATCACACGTGGGGTTATTCGTTGGTGTCATCAAGGTCGCCTTAGTGTATTCTAAGGTGGTAGAAATTGTGGTTTGCGCTAAACCAATCGGCCAACCAAGGAGCTAACAAGAGGTATGATCTTTCTTCATCAAGTTTCGATTTTTATACAACCTAGCTCTAAACCGATTGTATGGCATGTATTATTTGCTGATTTTATGTTGATCTTGGATGGTTCTTGTGTATTATTCATGTGTTTTTCTGCTGCGAAAAATTTTAAAACACGTAGGAAACCCAACAGTGGTATCAGAGCGGTTTTAGAAATCGCTTAATGCATGTTTTAATCAATCAGTAGAAAGTTTTTGCTAAAAACCGTGACGTTTTGATTATGGAAGTAATTTGGATTATAAACTGACTTAGAACAGTAGGTTTTGATCCTAATTAACTTGATTCATGGCTGGTCACATGTTAGTATAATCGGTTTTTCATAAGACTATGTGCTCTTTAGTAAGATTTAATGAACTAGTGGGCTAGTTTTAAATCTTAGGAATCTAAAATGACCTAAATGAAATTTTATTAAATTTTAGGGACCAAAATAAAATTTGGCAATGGAAATTTCTTGTTAGAAATTTCGTATATATGTATGTGTTTAATTTTATTAAATGACATCATATAGTTTACACTTATATAATAATTTGTGTAAAATTGTAAACAGAAATTGAGCTTATTTTATTTTTGGCACAAAAATAATTAGGCGTTGGTCTTGTGGGCTTGAGTAATTCATTCCATGAATATTTTGGGCTTGGTCCAAGCCCATCACTGGGTTAACTCAAGGTGTCCAAAGGCCCAATTCTTTAAAGGGCTTGGCTAAAAAACTTAATATCGGATTTGCCATTTTTTAGGGTTGCATTGCATTTTTGTCTTGAGCATGTGGGCCTTTGGCCCATTTGAGTGTTAGAATGACGTGTGTATGGATGAATGACTATGCATGATGAATTCATAGGCTATATTTTGGGTTTGTAAAGGCATAAGCGTATTTTATTTATTGGGTTTGTAAAGGCATAAGCCTATTTTCTTAGACTAGGCTAGAATAGACTTTGTATAGAAAGGAGGCCCAGCCCAATCCAGATGGAGGTGATCCAGACGTAGACAAAGCCCAATAGAGGAAGGAACCCCGATGTGGAGGCCCAACAAGGATTGAGGCAAGCCCATTGAAGATGAACTTGAAGCCCATGACTATACAATGTAATAGTGTAGGCCTAGTTGTAGGTTTTTGGCCCATATTTGCATGTTTATTTTTTCTGCGTTTAGACTTGCATGCTAGGGCGCGTTGATGAATGAATCTCGAATCCTATGAATGTCAAATTCGTGTTTCCCATGCTAAGCCGCCGAATCAAACACTTAATCCCAAAAATATTAAGTCAAGCAAATTGCCTCCCTAGATTAACAACTCGTCAAGGCATCGAACATCGAAGCATGGGCTATGCCAAAGCTAGGCACGTTAGATTTTCTTTGTGAGGCGAGGCTAAGATAGACGCCTTCT
>CANYCX012493084.1:0-20967 GCA_948193385.1 Breynia disticha f. nivosa | reverse complement strand
ATGCAATAAAAGAATAAGAAGTTACATAATTTTACAAATGATACTATCTATGTTACATATTGTCCTTATAAACAGTAGAGTAAAGATGAATTTATGGGTCGTCGCCCAAGAATTTACAAAATGAAGACACATGGGGTAAAGAGCATAAATGTAGGAGGTAGTCAACGACAAAGGAGCAAAATGACAGGTTATTAGGCTAACTAATATAGAATTGACAGCTACATATGATTACTGATAACAGCTCACTTAAAACAAGCTTCAAATCCTCTCACTACAGATCCTACAAAGCTGGCCATTATATCAAACAGCTATTTGCTGCATGCTTCTAGTTTCCCATTAATCATTCAATTTCTTTCCAGATTCTTTGATATTGTGATAATGCATGCAAGTAATTATTGTATATGTCAAAGATGGTAGCTATTGCAAGTGTGAAACTGTAATGCCAGCCGTCTTCTCATTAAATGAATCTGGTTATGAAATAAACGTGAACATTTTTATTCATATTCAGCAAATTATTGTTTAGTTTGGGAGTTTGAAATTACTAAATTATTGTTTTGTTTTTAAAGTCAACTTAAGACTTATTACAATGAACCTCAATGTCTATTAAAAATCAATGTTGCATACAATTAATTCCTTATTTCTATAATATTGAGAAATATGTGCATGAACTTATTGACCATTTTTTCCTAAATTATTAAAAAACTTCCTTTTCTTTTTGTCTAATTTTATTTAGAAACATGTTTACTTATCAGAAAGAACTTGTATAGCTATAATTGTCCTACCAAAGTAAAGATTATTACTAGGAAAGGAGAGTTATCATACAAAAAGAATTTTAATTTATACCAATTAAATTAAAATATGGCAACTTGAGTCGATGTATCGTGATTGTGTTCTATTATTATTTATAGCGTAAACAGTATAAAAATTAAATTTTTATTATTCGTAGCATATATAATCGTTTAGTCATTAATGATGTTATTTAGTAAGAAATTCTCGATTATGATTATTATTATAAGTTCCCCACGAAACCTACTACAACCCCACAATTTAATATGAATACCAACTCATAAATCAAAAATATCATCCCAAAAGAAAAGATCCCAACGCTGGAATCTAAATTCTCCTTAATAAAATCAAACTTTCTTCTTCTTTTTCTATCATACACGCACCAAAAAGTTCAACTTCTCCTATATATACACAAACACACCACACAAAGTTGTAAATAATTATTCTCAAATCAAACAAAACACAGACACATCAATGGTCATGGAAGACACAGCTTCTCCTCAACCACCCAACCCAAAACCCCTGACAAGACTAAACAACTACGTTGCCGAAACCCGTGTCGGAAACTACTTCAAACTAAAGCAACGAAAAACTACTTTCACCACTGAACTTCGAGCTGGTACTGCCACTTTTTTAACCATGGCTTATATTCTTGCTGTCAACGCTTCCATTCTCACCGACAGTGGGGGAACTTGTTCTGTTTCTGACTGTATTCCCCTTTGTTCCGATCCAAACACTCCTCTCTCAAGCTGCACTCAGTTTATACAACCTGATGAGTCTTGCAAGTTTGATCCTGTTAACCCTGGCTATGCTTCTTGCTTAACCAAGCTCAAAAAAGACCTTATAGTTGCAACAATCGTGTCTTCACTTATTGGCTGCGTTATTATGGGCGCTTTTGCGAATCTTCCTCTAGCTTTAGCTCCTGGTATGGGAACTAACGCTTATTTTGCTTATACTGTTGTTGGGTTTCACGGCTCAGGTAATGTCCATTATAAAAGTGCTTTAGCGGCGGTTTTCATCGAAGGGTTGATTTTCCTGGCGATTTCTGCAATAGGGTTACGAGCAAAACTCGCAAAACTCGTTCCAAAACCTGTGAGAATCAGTGCTTCTGCGGGAATTGGTCTGTTTCTTGCATTCATTGGGTTACAAAACAACCAAGGAATTGGTCTCGTTGGTTACAATCCATCGACATTAGTGACACTAGCAGGCTGTCCAAAAGCTTCCAGGGCGTTACTAGCCCCAGTTACGACGTTAGTAAACGGAACGGTGGCATTGATTCCCGGCGGCACAGTTTCCGGTGATATTATGTGCTTAAAGGACCGAATGGAAAGTCCTACATTATGGTTGGGGTTAGTTGGTTTCGCCATAATAGCTTATTGTATGGTGAAAAATATCAAAGGTGCAATGATATACGGCATCGTTTTTGTGACAGCCGTTTCCTGGTTCCGTAACACCAAAGTAACGGCGTTTCCTAACACCGACGCCGGTAACTCGGCTCATGAGTATTTCAAGAAAGTGGTGGATGTCCACGTCATCAAAAGTACGGCGGGAGCACTGAGTTTTTCCACCATTGGGAAAGGTTATTTTTGGGAAGCTTTGGTGACGTTTTTATACGTGGATATATTAGATACGACTGGCACACTCTACTCCATGGCACGTTTTGCTGGGTTTACGGACCACAACGGGGACTTCGAAGGACAATATTTTGCTTTTATGTCAGATGCCACGTCAATAGTTGTGGGGTCATTATTGGGAACTTCTCCCGTAACGGCGTTTATTGAGTCATCAACGGGGATTAGAGAGGGAGGGAGGACAGGAATAACGGCGTTAACAGTTGGAGGGTATTTCTTATTGGCGTTTTTTTTCACGCCGTTATTAGCTTCAATACCAGCGTGGGCAGTGGGACCACCATTGATTTTAGTAGGAGTTTTGATGATGAGATCAGTGGTTGAGATTAAATGGGATGATATGAGAGAAGCAATACCAGCTTTTGTGACGTTGATTTTGACGCCGTTGACTTACTCGATAGCGTATGGTTTGATTAGCGGGATTGGGACTTATGTGGTATTACATGTAGGGGATTGGGTGGAGGAGATATTGGTCAAGGTTGGTGTGGTCAAAGGAAGAGGAGTTAGTGGGGGTGGTGGTGGTGGGGTCCAACAAGAAATAGATGGAGGGGCCAATGGAGATGAAAGTCAAGTTTAGGACTGAATTTAATCTAATTGTAGTTTTGGGGGTTCAAAGAGAGATTAATTAGACATGTGTAAATAATAGCATTTCAGATTTTTTTTTAGTATAATGTCGGCTTTATCTTTCATTATATATTATTGATTAATTAGTGAAACTAATTATAACGTATAATTTTAAATAAATAAAAAATATATTTTAAATAAATAATGTATTTGTTCTAAAACACTAAAATAAAGTGTTTGTGACATAAAATTGAACGAAGAGAGTACTAATGAAGCGAGCACGTTAATGAGTGGGAGTCGGTATATTTGTCCAAATAATATTGAGAAATTATAAAATTTTAGGAAAAATGTTAAATTAACCTGCGAACCAAAGACAAAATGTCTCAAAAAGACTTAAAGAAACAACATGTAAAAATTTATATATCTCTCCTAGCACAGTTACAAACTTAGGGATCAAACTCCATCCTTAATGTGCAATTCCATGACCACTAAACCACCTGGAAAGGATTGGGAGGGCCTTTGCTTAGTGATGAACTGATAGGGCTCCTATCCTCATTGTTTTTTAATTCCATTTTCTTTCTATAAATTTTCACTCAAATCTACCTATAACCTTAATTTATCAATCATGATTTATTATTATTATTATTATTATTATTATTATTATTATTATTCCTATAAATTGGTTAGTTTGGAGTGGTTGGACTTATCTACAGTTTTTGAAACGAGATAGAATAAGGAATTTATGAAATCTTCATTCTAACACTTCGTCTAATGATAAGTATATGAGACTACAAAATATCAAATAAAATCCTTAATCATTATAAATTAAAACCATATATAATTATTTTTTTTACAGTTCCATCTTATATTTGTTAACATAATTATTGTCCATCTTGATAGATATGAACAATATTCTTCAAATTGCACTTACAATGATTAGAGTTGGTGCATAGAAACAAATTAAACAAACACAATTAATTAAGCAAGAGATTCCAACATGCACCCACTAAAATTCTCTAAAATAATTTACGAGATGCATGGCAGAGTCCCTAATGTTGGTACCAACATGTGCAAGTATTCCATAGGTTATGTATTGATAAACATTACAGGGTTTAGATTAGGAGACATCATTAAGTGGAGAATTCATAGATTACGAGCTAATTGACATCACACACGTGTAATTATTGTTGGATGATTAGGGTTCGAATTGATCTTTATTATTTGTACAATAGCAAGAAAGATGCAGCATTTTGAGAGAGAAGAAGGATCAATCATGGAAGACACGTACCAACAACGTACGTCGATGAGATGATTCTCTTCGCAAAGGGAATTTTCTCGTGCCATTGGCTACTTTGTGTTAGAATTGTTAATTTTTGATATGATAACGGGATTATACACTTATGACGATACAGATGACATAAATTCTTGATGTGTCCACATTGATTATAGTCAATTATGTCGGTTATGAGTTATACTTATTGGTTCGTCGGGACTCGAAATGACAAGACTAGTTTTGGGGTCAGATTTTGAACTGTTTAGCGACAAACACGACTCATTATTCTCTTCATTGCATGATGTATATATAAACCATATTTGAGGCGGAATAAAAGTGAAGGAAAGTTGGTTGTTGCATGAAAGAACATATTCTATGCTTTGATTGTTGTTATGACACCGAACATTAGACCATGTGTCACCATAAAACACAGCATTTCTGGACCATTTCAATCAATTCTCACACTTACGTGCTCAATATCATACGTGATCCATCAGATTTATGGTAACATTTGGATTATATTTGGTTTACATCTTCTACTTTGCACTATAGAAGAATATAGGTATTAGTGTTTATAAGGTTGCTGTCGCAAGGTACTCGGATTAATCTTGATTCATTGGTAAATGAATCTGTTCGTAAACAAAATTTTGAATTTGCTTGTTTAAATGAGCCAAACTTGAGTTGTAAAATACTCGGTTTGAAATCTCGCAAATATGTGAGAGTATGTCGAGAATAATAGAGCAATGGTGAAGAAGAAGAAGAAGAAGGTGGTTGAAGCATGGCATGTGCCCAGTACTGTGTCATCACATCTTGAATGTTTTGGATTAAATTAACAGAAATCAAAGTTTAATCTTTTTCCTGAGTTGGATCACCTTGAGATTGATGTCCACCTCCATTTCTCATCCTCTTTCATACCCATCCAATGTGGAGAATTTTCAGATTCATGCATTTCTTTTATTGTATCACAAAATAAATTTAATATTACACATATATTTTATTTTTATTATATTTATGTTTTATATTATAAATTTACTTTAAGTATAGAGTGTATAAAGTTATTATAAAATTTACAAAAAATTAATATTTAATTTAAAATGATAAAATTTTATATAAAAATTAATCTTCATAAATTTATAAAAAAATATAATAATTTATTATATATTAAATTAAAAATTTATATTAAGTATAAATTTATAAAAATACATATAAATTTATATATAAATATATTTAAATTTATATAAATTTTATATTAAATTATGTTAAATTTAAATTTATAAAAAATTATTCAGTACAAATGAAATAAAAAAATAATTAATCTGTAAAATTTTTTTAAACTGAAGTATTTTTTATAAATAAAAAAATATATTGTATAATCAATGTAAAAAAAACTGTTATAAGATGATCAATGACACAAAAAAAGCTCCACTTTAAATAATCTACGAGGTCGAGGAGGTTATAGTGTTGAATAATTTAAATTTAATTAAATTATTCACATATTATCATCAATTAGTTAAAAATATGAGAGAATATTAATTTTTTTAAAATTGTTCATATAATATCAATTAGAACATGCATTTTTTATTATAAATTTTAATTCTTTGTAACTTTTAAATGATTTCTTCTTTTTTATTTACATGCATCTTTTTTAATATTAGTTGATTTCAATAAAAATATAACAAATTTGTTTAGTTAACAAGTTTTAACAAATTATTATTTTAATATTTATTTTTCTCTTTTATTTACTTACATATTTCTAATTTTTAGTATTTTTTAGTTATTTTAGTTTTTTAAAAAATAAATTGAGGAAAAAAAGTTATTTAAAAATAACTAATGTTTATATATAATAATTGTAGGGAAAAAATTCATATTATCACTTGATATTTGCCTAAAATATTAAGAATTTGAGGTGGAGAGTGAAGACAAGTGAACTGATCTATAATAAAGCAGTTCCAAACTTCCAGGGTGATCTGGAACAAGTCAATATGGCTGCTATAATATGCTCCAAAGTTCCAATCTTTTCAGCTCTCCAATACCAACAAGAAGAAACTCAAGTGTTCGTGAAGAAAAAAAATTGCGACTTGAGAGTTTCAAAGAATTGTTTCAGAGTCAAATGTAAGCTTCAAGAAAGTGGGGTCGAAAGAAATCCCACAAGAAAAGATCGGCTTTTTAGCTCAAAAAACAGGATGGAAGATTATAATACTGCCATGAAAAGAATGATGAGAAACCCTTATGAGTATCATCATGATCTTGGTTAGTTTTTGTTGTTGAATTTTATAACCCTGTGCTTATTTATTAATACAAGTTATAAAGTTGTGTTCTTTATGCCAACATTTGAGTTTTTATATTCCAATTTATGAGAATTTTATCAGAATGTTATGAATTAGATACTGAGAGTAAGTTTTTGGCAGATATGTTGATGTTAGTTCAAACTAAACTCACTTTTAATGCATGCTAAAAGTTGGTAATTTTGGCTTTCTTTGTATTGGAAGTGCTTTGCTTTTGCTTTATAACGATGTTGTCATTGTGGAATAGAAATGTGGTGTCATTATGGGATGGAAATGATGGAGGAATCTGAAATTAATTTAGACTTGATTTGGATATTGAAAAAGTTAATCACTTGCTTTAACCATTGTTTATGTTATGGAGATATGCTGATTTGGAACTACTAATTGTGTGCCTAATGGAGATTCAGGGAGCAATAGTTTCATTTTTTGCAATATGTTTTTCCTAATTTTTTTGGTGGAATCGATGCACTTTAATTAAAAGGTATCTGAACTACAGGCTAAGCTTTCTAAGATGTTCGGGAATCTGAACACAGTGTCCTGTTTTTTGTTCTTTTAATCATTCAATAGTAAACTAGTTTCTGTGAAGTGAGATCTTCGCTTGCTTTTTATGCAGGCCTCTTTGCAAATGCTAATTGAAATTATTAATGAGCTTTGATCTTTTGAATTATAATATAATCAATGGAAGTTTCCATAATTAGCAACCTGATCACATTGCCTGAACAAATTTTGACAGAAAGTTGAAATTTTTTCGTTGCTCAAGCCATCGATTACTGATATTTGGTGTTCAGGTATGAACTATACGGTAATAACTGACAATTTGATAGTCGGGTCTCAACCTCAGAAACCAGAAGACATAGATCATTTGAAACAAGAAGAGAAAGTGGCCTACATTCTGAACTTGCAGCAGGACAAGGATATCGAGTACTGGGATATTGACTTACAATCCATCAAAGAAAGATGCAGAGAAGTTGGAGTACTTCATATGCGAAGGCCTGTAAGCGAATGTTGATTCTTCTTTCTTGCACATGCTGCTATGTTTAATGTCTACAACCTGTTTAGCTAATGTGGTAAATTTTCAAACTTATTTCCTTTCTTAGGCAGTAGATTTTGATCCAGATTCGTTGAGAAACATATTACCGAAGGCTGTTTCGTCGTTGGAATGGGCGATTTCGGAGGGCAAAGGCAGAGTGTATGTACATTGCACTGCTGGACTGGGAAGAGCTCCTGCTGTTGCAATTGCATATCTTTTCTGGTTTTGTGACATGAATGTTAGTAACCTCATCTTGTAAACCATTTCGGAGAGATTTTTCTATTTCATTTTAACTGGTGACTTACTCTTGTTTACAATATGAGCAGCTCAATACAGCATATCAGACATTAACATCACAGAGACCTTGTGGACCTAACAAAAGAGCAATAAGGGGAGCTACATATGATCTAGCCAAGAATGATCCATGGAAGGAGCCATTTGAAAATCTTCCTGAACATGCTTTTGAAGATTTAGCTGACTGGGAAAGGAAATTCATTCAAGATCGTGTCTGTGCCCTTCGAGGAACATGAGCAGCTTCTGTTTTACGGCATATCAATCAACCAAAATTTTGAGGCAGTGCTGGAATTGCAGAATCCTTTCGGTTGTTGAACACGGCAATGTGGCAGAACAAGAGGATAATAACACTTACCCTGATGAATTAATGACAGGAAACAGTAGTATTGCAACAAAGAAAATAAATCATCTCTTAAGTTGTCACGTTGATGTTCTTATGTTCATGAAGTTATATACCTGTGAATTTCATTTTTGGTGATATCATTCATTCAAGTGATACAGTCAGAAGTTCAATATCTGATGAATAAAGACCAGTTTTATATCATTTATAACAATAGTCGTGGGATGTTAGTGTTCAATATCATCGTAACGATGCAAGAAAACTTGCGATCGAAGATAGAAGCTTTCCCGGATCTCTGTAATGCTATTCGCTCTTAATTTAGAAAAGAATACAATACATCAATTTTTCAGGCCTAAGTTCAAAACTGTACAATCTATCAAAACAGACTAGCAGAAATCAGGAAGTTGAGACATTTTGGAGCTTTGCTAGTTGTTCTTGGCGTCGTCCTAAATGGAATGCTGTTAATATCCACGATAAGCAGACCTGAAGACCAAAAGAAATGGTAAGTTTTAACCTTCTGAATAATTATGACTGACATGTTGAAGACAAGAAACACTCAGAACCATTTTTCTAGTCCTACACTTACGGGCAAGGCATAAAGAGAAACAGTCATGGTGTTTCCATGAAGAGTGCCAAATAACATTTTGTACATTCCTGCTGCGGTAGCGTCTCCTAATCGTTGAACAATCACATCTATGCAGACCTGCAATACAGCGAAATCTTGAAAACAATGAGGGAAAGTGCAGGAAAGAAAGGCATGCAAGTCGCGCGCTTTCGCGATTTGCACAAATGCAAGCTCCTTATTGCAGGGGCTACTAACTTTTGCTTTGTATTTCTCGTCCTGTGAGACTACAGTAAATAGAAGTTCTCTTCCAGGTCGTGTCACTACGTACGTAACCACCTACAAGATGACAATATACACATACTTAGAATTTCAGAACAATGCACGATTTTCCTCTTATATGATTAATGACATAGAAATGGAAAGATTGTTCAAATGAAAAAAAGAAGCTAAAGATATGTCGCCATATCATAACCGGAAAAACAGAAAGAAATAGGGACAGACCTTCCGTATAGTCTCACAAATGGCAACTGCCAACCAAGTCGGCCAGACAGCAATTGCAACCAAATTTGTGAAGGCCACAAATGGAGCAGCACATATTGCAGTAGTAACTCCAGCTACAGTAAGGATGCGGCCCTGAATTTTACTTGAAAAGATCAAATATATTACCACAAGGGATGCCTCATATACTGAGTTTTTTCTTCATTATGGCTTACCGTTAAAGTAAGTTGTCCAGCTAGGATAAAGATTGCAATGAAGCTATTTATTTGTGCAAATAATCTTCTTCTCCCAACGGAGGTTGTAACAGCCATAGCAATTACTGTTACTTTCTGTCAAAAACAAAGCCTATGACGTTTCAATGTAGGAATCTTGAAGATATGGCCAGGAAAATAATAAGAAATGACATAAACAATTTTAGGAGCTATAAAAGCAAGTTAGTGAAGATGGCTTCAACCATGGACTCAACTATCCAGATACATATTTTGAATGCAATGAAATCTTAGTGAAGTGAGAGCCATAGAAGATAGTATAAAATTAAATGCATTCTGGAAGAACAACTTCCTCTTACTTGAAAATAGAAGAATGATGAGATAACTGCGCTCAGCCACAGGAACAGTGATATATACAACAAATAAGTAGAAGATAATATAAGCCAGAACCCGTCTAAGATGGCTGAGAACTGAGGCTTCATTGTCAATGTTGGTGACTTGGGAGAAGAAGCTTTCGGAAGAGGTGCAGCATGTCCATCAGCTTCATCTAGCTGATCATGACCGGGTTTACTGTGAAGCAAAAGCAATCAAGTTATTTCCAAATTCAAGTGCCAAAATAATGAGCACAAATACCCTAGTTGCCTATAAGCAAAGAAGTCAATATCTAAGATCAATTTAAGCAGTCCAAAATGTTTTGTAGGAACAATATGTACGAAATCACAACAGAAAGCAGTTTACTAAAGAAGGAAAAATTTGTTTGGACCAGCATATCACATTATATGAGTAGATGCCTATATTGCATTTCACATTGATCAGTCATAAAAGGCTGTTGTATTTAGCATCCAACCATCAGCATATCTAATAACAAAATAGAACTACGGATTCTCATGCGTAGCCGTGTTATGTCAGACCTCATAAGAGACAGTTCTTCTGGGAAATGAGACGTATGCTTTTCAATCCCTTTTGATGATTGTGCAGCAAGTTCCATTAACAAAGCAGCAAACAAAAGTAGAACTGCAATAAACCAGGCCATAATTTCAATCAATACAAGACATAAATAGGAGTCCAAAAGTGCCATCTCAAATCCAGTGGCTAAGAAAAGCATACGTACATGATCCCAACCAAGCCATTCCAGCGGCAAACAATGATCCAAAAAGCTGCCCAAGTGTTGCACCAGCACCAATGAATCCAAACAATCTTGAACCTGACTGAACAAAACAACAATGTCAAATGCAAGAAAGATAAAAACCATGATTTCTCTAATGGCTGCATGCTGCAAACACTAACCTCACTGTCCATAACATCAATGACTCTAGCCCAAGTTGAAGAGATGGTAATAAGATTGAGCAAAGCAACCTGTAAAAGAAATCAGTTTATATCAACAAAGCCAGTATCGGCAATGGGAATAAGGAGACAGTAAATACCAAACTGCATACCCAGAGAAACAATCCAATTCTAACAGAAATGTAAAACCACCCATAGTTAGCAAATCCTCCTGAATCTTCCGAACTAGTCCCGATGTCCACCTTTACATCCTCTTTTAACTCGGTAGATATAGCAACCGCACCCTAGCCATCGAAGCCAAAATGCACTCTCCAATTCAGCACAAACAACCCAACAAAATACATTTAAATGAATAATCAAACGGTAAAGACTCAAACTTTAACCTCAAAACACAACTAAAAAGCAAGATAAGAGCCAAGAGGTTACATCAAACCTTTGTTCTGAAAAGTGAGAAATCAGCAGACGTAGAAGAATGCCAAAGAATGAAGAAGCCAACAAGTGAGAGACTAAAAAATCTGTGTATATATAACAAAGCCTGCAAATTTGAACCACTATCAATCAACATCAAACTCAGCCATAACAACAGACAAAAATCAATCGAATCTAAAACTAAAGCAAAACAATATATTGTAAAGGAAACCTTGGATTTACAAAAACTGGGAGAAGAAAATGTTAAAGTGGACAAAGGAGCTGCAATCAATGTAAGAATCAATGAACCAACAAAGAGACTTGGAAGGTTTGATAGTCCTAATGAAATTGCACCCTCATCACGTAAAGGTAACACCACAAAATATGCACTTAAAATCTGCAAACAAATCCATCAAAACAACACAATTAGACAAAAAAATCACAAAAAAGATTGAAACTTTAAGAGAGAGAGAGAAAGAGAGGGAGATTACAAAGAAGAAGCAAGCTGAAGAATGGATCAGAGCAGAGATTTCGTGGGGATGAACAGTGACAAATGTTGACAATATTGGTTGTAATTGAAAGCTGTGAAAGTTATTATTAGTGTTGGAATTTGCCATGCTGCTGATTTGTTTTGATAAAGAATGAGAGTTTACGGTATTTGGGTGGTTTTTGGTTGATGCATTTGTTTATTTGGCATCAAATTCTACTTCGTCTTCTTCCATGAAAGCTCGCAGTTGACAACTTCTTCAGCTTATACATTGGTCAATGTCAATGTGGTTGTTTTGTTTCAATAAGTTTATATCAAGGACAATTACTATGTTTTTATTTGTATCCAAGTCATCTATGTTGTTTTTTTTGTTATATTTAGCAGTATTATAAGAACAGGACTGGAGATCGAACCGGAAAAGGGACTGGATGATTGGTTCATTGGTCGAATCGATGGTTTACTGGTCGAACCGGTAATTTAAAAATAATATAAATAAATAAATAAGTATATATAAATATTGAAAATTATTTAATTTTTAAATTATTTAATTTTTTTAATATTTAAAAACCGATTCGGTTCACCGGTTTAATCGACCGGTTCGTCGGTTTTTACCGGTTTAATGCCGGTTCGCTTGCAAACCGGTTTGAATGGTGAACTGGAACCGGAACTGGACCAGTGACCGATTCACCGGTTCACCTGTCCGACCGACCGGTTCGGTCCGGTTTTTATAACACTGATATTTAGTCCTTTTTTTCAATTTTGTTCTTCATAGACCATAGTCTAGGGGTAAGTATTCGGTGAGTTCGATTTTATTGATTAATTTAATTTATAAAATTATAAGTGTTTTTTTAATTTAATTGATTAAATTAATTAATTATTTTTTATTATTAAATATACTTAAAATTATTAAGTATTTAATATTTTAAATTAAGTAATCGGTATTATCAAAAAGAGCTTATACTTGCACTGTTTTTTTTGTCACTAAAATGGGTACAAGGGGAGCTCAACCCCAAAGAACCCGGTCATGGAGCAAATGCCTAGCAGGGGATCCACCCAGTAGCCGGAGCTGCCAGAAGGGCCTGCAAGAAGGCCAACTCAGCGGGCGGCCTGCGCCGCGAAACCACACTGAACGGGAAGGGATCTCTTTCCGGACGTGTGACCACCAAGGAAACCCAGGGCGGTAGCCCACCAGCAAAGTGTCGTCGGACAGATTCGAACCCAGATTGCAAGGCTGGGAAGAAATCTAGAATTCTCGACTTTACCAGTTGAGCCAAGCCTCCTTGGCGCTTATACTTGTACTGTAAAATGGCACAAAGGGAATGAGAGAGAAAGCATTTTCATTTCTTGCTTGTATGCTCAGAAGAGGAAATGGAGAAACACATTAGCATTGAGCATATGATCAGTTGCATGAATATACACAAAATTCAGTTTAGCTTGTATGATCAGTTTGATTGATTTTGCTATCCATCATTACATCCAACATTAGTTACTTTTCTGGGACCTCTATGAAACCTCAAATCTACAGAAATATTTTTATCCTGGAACTAACTTCTCCCCTCTATTCAGGAAAACCAGACAAAGTTATTTACATGAGAGTTCACACAACATAAACCATTCCAACCTCTAAAAGAGACACTGGTGGCACCTTCAGTGCCACATCTGGCCCTCTGCAGTTCCTCCTCAGGAAATTATAGCCAAAGTTTATGACCACTTTCTTCAGGATTGATGATCCTTGTTTTGCTTTAACGTGTGAATGCCCAAGTATAAATGCAGTTCCTGCTTGTTGAGCTGTTAAGAGATCTTCTAGCTCTTCCTGCAGTTGCATGTTCACGTCAGATTGCGCGTTAACATCAGACTCATCGTCAATGGCAAAACGTACTCTTCTTTCTGCCACTCCAACTCCAACAGGTTCCATTTCGATAACATCGCTTATACTTTCTACTGTCGAAAAGCCACAGGATACACTTGCTGGCTGCACAATGTCCTCCAACTCATAGTCTGGATTGCCTGATAATGACACAGTTCCAATCACTGCTAATCTGTACTCACTCGATGATGCATTGGAGCGAGACAATTCATCATCAGTACCCGAGTTTCTTCTGTTAGCTCTACTCCAATCATATCTGATGAAATCTGCCAGCCTAGCAACCAGCTCTGATTCAAAAGAATCAATATCCTGGTGCACATCACGGTATCCATATCGGACGATGCACCTGTAAGAGCGATGACCAGGAGGACCAACACGGCCGACAAGATATCTTTCCAGAGGGGGCACATGAGGAACGGGCACTGATTTTACACACACGAAGACGAGGATACTGTGGAACGCAGGAAGATTGGTCACAAAGCGAGAGAAGTTTGCAGGAATACCAGAAGTGAGTTCAGTGAAAACTAAGCCAATGCCAGCGACCCTAGCAATTCCCAAGGTAGGACCTAATGCTAAAAGCCAGTCTAGTGAAACCTTGTTGTGAAGATCATATTCATATTTTTTAATGGTTGCATAATGCCAAACAAACATGATGGACATAAGGAAGAGGGCTAAGAGGATGGGGAGCCAAGCACCTTCAGTGAACTTAGTTAGCGATGCAGAGAAGTAAAGCAATTCGATTGAGCCGAAGAAGAGTAGAAAGGAAAGTGCCACAATTGGAGGCTTACGCCAACACAGAATAATGACCAAGGACATAAGGCACGTCGTCACCAACATCACAGTCATGACTGCCAATCCTGCATGAGGCTAAGAAAATTTTGTCAAAACTTTGGCAAGTAAAACTAAAACTCAAAAATTATAAGCTCTGGAAACAGTTCAATACTGTTTCCTATAAGTTGAATCCTGTCTTGGTATGCATACATAAACAATATGAAGGCCTCCAATCATAGGAAGGCCTAAACGGAAACAGCTTTTTTGAATGGGGATCTTGTTAGAATGTGCAACATACCTGATGCATTTCCCATGTGCTTTGTGTCTCTAAAACCAATGGTTACAGCAATGCAGAGTATCATGAGGATCCAGTTGATCTCAGGAATATAAATCTGGCCGTGTATCTTGTCAGAAGTGTGAACAACCTTCACCCTCGGGAAGCAGCCAATTGACTGGCTCTGGTTTATGATAGAGAATGTTCCGCTAATGATTGCTTGGCTTCCCACAACAGAAGCAAGAATTGCTATAACGAGCACTGGCCACCTCACAGTTTCTAGATCAATCAATATTCTTAAGATGTCAAGTTCTCTCCAAGTATACAAAATTAAAATGCATATAGGAAAAATTCCAAAAGAACAAAAATAAGGGATCTGTTTTGCTAGTGTGGACTTCAACTTTAGTTGAAACCGTAACTTTCTTAGCATTGAACAAGCAAAATGCACCTGGAACTGAAATGTAAAAACCAATGTGGTCTTTGTTGGCATGATGTTGTGATAAGTATGCAGCTTGTCCCATGTATGCCAATATAAGTGCTGGATAGACCATAAAGGTAAATGCAATCTGTAGGGATAAGAGTTTGGATGCTTATCGGTCATTAGCAGAATTTCCCCATCAGCTTGAAACCTAATTGTTAAATTAAACATACCTGAATTGCTGCATATGAGAAGTGGCCTAAATCGGCAAACATAGCTTCTGAGCCTGCAAATGCAGTGACAAATATCGTTGATGTTCCATGGCGGCAGTAAACAGAGATATGAGCATGCTGAATCTCAAATTATTAACTAGTGAAAATGAAGAAAAAACAGTCCATCAAAAAACAGCATAAGAAATTGGCTAAATGTTTACCAGTTATGCACAACAGAATTCCACCTAAAGACATCCATCCGCCTTTTCTTGTCTTCTTCAAGAACTTGAACATGTAATATGGAGAAAGAGCTCGGTAGACATGTGGATTCCAGTGGATTATATTATATAATCCAAGGGCACTGATACATAGTAGCCATGCCAACACAACTGGTGCAAAGAAAAAGCCCACACGATGTGTGCCATAGTGTTGAAGTGCAAAAAGGCACACCAAGATGAAGCAAGTGATTGGAACCACCGCATCTGCAAATGCAACGGAAAGAGTAAATTCAATTACTTGTATTTAAAAATGGTAAGCACATTTTACAGCATTCGGCCATTCTTCGTGCTTCTACTCTACAGTAAAATAAAGATGGTATCTTCAGAACCTTACACTGATGATGTTCCTTAGACATGGATAACTCCAGGCCAGAGACTGCAGAGAAAACTACAGAAACAAAACATACATATTATGCTTGCTTAAAATACATATAAATTGTGAAAAAAAAAACACATGACGACAAAATCAAGCAAATCAATGAAGTGTGCTTGGATTTTATTACCAGAAATTGCCGGAGTAAGCAGGCCGTCTCCAATTACCATACAGGTGCCAAGGAGAACTACAATCAGCAAAGCAGTGTGAAAGCCCCTGTGCTTCTCAAGATAAGTTTTGATCCCGGAGCTATTCTTCTTTTCAGGCGGGTGCTCCAGAATATAAGTGGAGAGTGATTCATCTGCAGCTTGCCTATTTGGCAGAAGGCTAAGTTTTGCATGTCGGCATATCAATGAATACAAGGCGAAAGTACCTCCTATAAAAGCAAGCGTAAAATTCATTCAACTGGATAATCAGTTGTCGTATGCATTATAATGTTGTTCGACGTCTTACCCTCCCCATTATCGTCTGCTCGGAGGACAACAAAAACATACTTGAACAGAGGAACCAAAGTGAGTGTCCAGAAAACAAATGACAGAACACCATAAATCTCTTCATTGGTTTCTGAATGTTGAATGTCCTCAGCAAATGTGCTCTTGTAAACATAAAGGGGAGAGGTACTAAGGTCACCATATACTACTCCAAGGCTCTGATAAGCTAAAACCAACAGTTTCTTCCAAGAGTCCTTCTGATGTTCAATTGTGCAAGCACACGTCAAAATGCATCAAACAAATGTCAGAATCACACTAACTAATCAAGTTTTTTAATACTTATTTCTTGTCCACAACATGCCAAATTGAATTCTACAAGGCTTCAAATGACATAAAATGCAAGCCATGAAACTGAGTTCAAAAGTGAAAAGCACAAACCTTTGAAGTATCCCTGCATTTTCCATGGCCAAGATCCATGGTTCCGGCACCTTAATGAATTGACTGATCCTGTTGCTATTCTTAAAAAAATTCTGCCTTGCGGATCTGCACTATGGAAATGAATATTTGGACTGAATTTGGAATCAACCAGAGAGTGAACTTCCAGAACTAAACTGAAAGCATGTTGAAGAAAATCAAAGCACCGCTCCATACTCCCATCTCATCACTACCAAAATTTTTTAGAAAATTGAACAAATCCTTTTCGAGCTAAAGAAAAACTGTACCTCACAAGCAACACTCACAGCATTCCTGTTTCTTCTCATACATGAACCTTTTAAACAATGAAGCTCAACTCCACAATTATTCAGCCCAAGCATCATAAATGCAGAAAGACCCTCAATTTATTTTTCTGCAATTCATTTATTCAAGTTGATAATACATATGCTTTATTTCTCTCTCCTATAAAAATTGATGGAAACAGATACCTAGCTGTTCATGCTCTCTAATCAAACAAGAAGAAAGACATAAAAATGAAGCAAACCAAACCAAGACACATAGAGACGTCGTAAGTTAGCAGTCTTATCAATGTCCACTATCTATGCAGTAATATATGTAACATGAAAACGTAAAAAAAGGACTAGAGAGCTTTCTACAGGAGAAAAGGAAATAGCAAATTAAGAATCTTTAGGCGATGGTGACGAAAAGGCAGAATCACGTGAATCAATGACAGTTACATTTGGACAACCATTACAACACCAACCAAACGTGCCCATAGAAGCTGATATTGAGGTCCATCTTTCAGGCCCCACTCTTCAATCACTCTCCTCATATACTTCAACTTCTCCATTTACAGAAATTGCAATTTTATTGCAAGTTTCTTACCTACACACCACCAAAATCACTCTATTTTCTTGCAGCTTGTTATTAAAAACAGAAGAAAGGTAGCGTATATCTATTAGCAGTTACTGTCAAATAAACACAATAGTCATGCGAGTAGTTTAAGAAACTTCAAATTAAAAGAAAGCTTCAAATGAACTCAATTTAAAACAGACAAAAACGCAACTAATTACTGGTAAGTAGTTCAAGACTTTTACTTACCAAAACCAACATGAGAGGAAGCAAATGATTAGAGAGGCAAACCCATGTGAGTGATTGTCACTTAACATGCTTATGTATCTCCAAAAAAACCAATCATCATCTCATCGCCAACTTTCCTGGCATCATTATAGACTTTAGCTTTTGTCAATTTCTTACACAACTCTTTTAGTTACTGTTTCACACCAACTTTTTCATCACCATTTTTAGCTAAATATACCTTTATGCACTGTAATAAAAACACATTATGCAAAATCTAAATATGCATAAAGCTGCAATCTTTTAGTGAAAATATTGGTTTGATAAGTGAATTTAGAGTGAAGTTGTAATCTTTTTGTTGAAATAAGTGAAGGGATTATAGTTTGTACTAAAGTTTGTTGAAATGAGTAGTGTTTATATAAGTGAGGGAGGGGGAAAAAGAATAGACATGGGAAAACAGGTGTGATGTGGAGAGTGAAAATGGTGTGTGTGGTTGAGACAACAAAGAAAGGAAATTTTGGATTGATTTGAAGGGTTAATTGAATAGACAATAAGCAGTTAAAGTAGTGCAACAACCGACAATGGCGAATGTTGATGAGTAAAGTGAGTGTAAATGGAATAAAAAATGGAGAAGATGGGCAAAGATAAGGGGATAGTGTTCTTGTGAACAAGGATTCTTCTGAATTTTCTAATTCACAAGGTTGCTTTGCTTTATGCCACTATGGGGCAAGTGCATGCAATTTCTAATTAGGACTGCTATGTAGCTTCCACACATTAAAGTTTTGGTTAATTGGACCATACAATTTTTATAGAATATCAAAATGCAAAAGTGGTTGGCTACCTTAGTTAGGCTTTTCCACTCTATTACAACTTTAAACTGCACGTCCAAAAGTTCAATACTCCTCTATTTTTAACAACATTTCAGTTAATTCGATAACAAAAACTTGTATTCCCAAATGAATATTGTCTGGTTGTAATCCATTTTGGGGATCACAAATTTCTTAGACAGTTGCAAGAAAAGTTGGAGTAAAACAAAGATGTGTGCATAATCTGGTGAATGAATGTAGTCTGCAGCATGGAGGAGGCTGGTGCACCGAGAAGCTAAAGGTGTTCGGTAGATGCACTACCGGGCCGGCTAAACAACAGAACTTCTTATTTTCCACCTACTTCGATCTACCTCGGTGTGAATGTCGTTTGTTCTAGGACAGCAAACACCTTTGCTTTGGATTCTCCTGTCCTGTGATGGGCTAGAAGTCAGTTTTGATCAAACTCCTAAAACCTATTAACTCATAAATAGACTTCATCTAGACCAGCACACCAGCTCTGACTTTAACTTGATTACTAATTAGCTTTCCATGATTTTGTTGGCACCTCATCGAGTCATCTCTCACAGGATTCCTCTATTTATATTTCAGACACCATAATTGAAGGACACATCATCATGTTACATAATATAATATTCATCTCTCTCTGCTCATTGCCTAACATCCTCGAAATTCTATTCTGGTTTTGCTACTGCTTCAACAGATGGTCAAATTTGTTTATTTCAAAAAGAAGATAATGAATCACCTGATAACAAGGGTGATCATTCAGTCAAAACTTAGTCTACAAAATTGTTCCGTTAGAGTTTCAAAACGATAAAATATCTAAATTAGTACAGTGATTCTGTGTCGAATTTATGCTATCGAATAGTATGTCTTTAGATAGCTGTCTTCAACTAGGTCGGACACGCTTTGCGCTCCACCTGAGTTAGAGCAGGTATTTGATAGAAACTGTGATGAATAAGCAGATCATAAACGTAAAAATTACTGACAGTTAAATTAAACACATTTCTATTGAATTTCTAATTAAGCTTGAAATCCTCTTATAAAACAAAGATAAAAAAAATACGAAAGACTACTTCTATGGTAGTAATCCAAAAGAAAGTAATGAAATTTATGATATGTGTGTGATATAATAATTAGGTAATGAGATTAATCATATAAGTTGATTTAGTGGCAACAAAAATGAAATAAACTTTTGGTGGTTGTCCAAATCAAGTTGTCTAAAGCAGGCAATATCGTGAAGCATGCCATAATGCCTGTGTTGTTGTGGGACTTGGAATTCCTTTTACATTTAATTAATAATCTAATCACAAATTAACACGTCAAACCCTAAATCATTCATCCATTCTAACTAATTAAGCAAAAGGTGGCAATTAAGAGTTTCTAAATGCATGCCATTTTTTACCACACAACACCCCATTGGCATGCTATGGTTTAAGTTAAACGGCCAGTCCCCTTTTTACAACAATTTTTACATGACAATACAATTTATGAGTATATGATACGATATAAATAATACAAATTTAATTTTTGTAAAATTGTGTCAAGTGAAATTTAATTAAAAATAATTTTACACGATTACGACATGCATGCGTAATACAAATTGCCACCCTACATCTAGATTAATGTTGAATAAGTGAAGTTTATAACAAGGGTATGTAGCTTGATGTTCAAAAGAGTATGGTGCTTTCACTCTTAATAGTATAAATTAATACTAGTTCGAATAAGATTATACACCTTGAGGGGTAGTCCGGATGACAATGGGCACCTTGGGGATTTGTTCCTAGGCTAACTATCCGGGTTCGAATCTTGTCAAGCGCAAAATCCCCCTTGGCCAGCTCCATAGCCTCCCGGAGCGAACTCGGATTAGTCCATACCGTCGGCTTGTGATACCGGGTGGTCCAGACCAAAAAAAATTAACAAACCTCAAAAAAAAAATGATATATAAACATGTGGAACATATCTACCAATATGAAAATAATGTATCCTAATAAATACGAAAATCTCATGTATATATAGCAAAATGAAGATAAGTAAAAACTCAATGATGTGAAGCAACAAATAATGAAGAAGATGCATACAATGACGGATTCATGAATTTTTTAAGAGAAGAGAAAATAGTATTATAAGAAAATGAGACTGTAAAAATATACAGAATAAGAAGAGTGATCGCTCGATCCTCTGGTCCTCCTTTGTTTTCATGCCTGGTTGCATGGACATGCGGATATATATATATACAGATATGAAGGAGATCTGATTAATTAAGAGACTAGTGACCAACACCTGGACTTGGAACATCTCCATACCTTCTGTAGAAGTAGTCATAGTTACCTTGTCCAGCTCCACCACCACCACC
>CANYCX012492936.1:0-10782 GCA_948193385.1 Breynia disticha f. nivosa | reverse complement strand
AAAGACTGCAAAAATGAGGAATGATATTTCCTCATTTTTTTCAACAGGATGGAGAATCGATATATGATACGTGGGAACAATTTAAGGAACTACTGAGGAGACGCCCACACCATGGTCTCCTTGTCTGATTACTAATTCAATATTTTTATAATGGATTGAATGTGAGTATTGGACAGATGATTGATGCAATGACAGGAGGAATACTAAATAAAAAAACACCAGAAGCCACACAAAAACTAATTGAGGAGATGACTATGAACAATTACCAATGGTATTCCTCTAGAGAAGAGCCATCTAAACCAGGTGGGTTATATGATGTAGATGCAGTGACAGCTTTGGTAGCCCAAGTTGAGCTATTGAGTAAAAAACTGATGAGTTGTTAGTAAAGCAACAGGTTAATCAAGTATACCAATGTGAGATATGTGGAGGAGACCATAGTAGTCAAGAGTGTGTGGAGACTGTTAATTTTATGGAGAACGACGATAATCAAAGAGTACAGAATAACCTATATAGTAACACTTACAACCAAGGATGGGCTAAACATCCTAATTTTTCTTGGAGTGGTCAGAACAAGAATCGTCCTACTCAACCACCTGAATTTCAGCAGCAACAGTCGAGAAACAATATCAAGAATGGAGGATTTAATGACAAAATTTATGCAGGCCTCAGAAATAAGATTTACTCAGTGGAAGAATGAGGCAAATAATTAGTTAGTTGCTCTATAAAATCAAGTTGGGTATCTGAAAAAAATGATGTCAAAATGAGAGTAAGGTTTATTACCGGGCAATACTGAAGTCAACCCATGTGAACAGATCAATACAGTATTATACACGGAGTTATCAGTAATGAGCAGAATGCAAGAGCACAGGAACTAAGTCGAGAACCTTCAAAGAAACCAATGCTCCTTATAGAATATAAGCCTCGTAGGCTTAAATATTGGGATGAGATTGACAAAGCAAAAAATAAATTATCAATTAACTCACATGATGTAAAATATGTGGTGCAGGTATCAGAAGAAACACATATAAATCTATAAATGTCGGTAAGTGAGAGCAAAGTGAAAGCGCTCAACGAGGAGAATTTAACAGAAGATAGCTCTCACATTGTTGATAGTAAATTACCAAAGAAGCTAAAAGATTCAGGTAATTTCTGTATTCCTTGTATTATTGGTAATTTAACTGTTGAGAAAGCTATTGCAGATTTAGGTGTTGGAGTTAATATAATGTCAGATCAGCTGTTTAAGTGTCTAAATTAGGAGAGTTTGAGCTGATAAAACTGATACTACAACTGGTAGACAAGTTAGTTATGTACTCACTTTGTATTATTAGAGACTAAATAGTTAAGGTTTGTGAGTTTACTTACATTATAGATTTTATCATAATTGATATAATTGAGTATGAGGAAGTTTTTTTAATTCTTGGTAGGTCATTTTTTGCTATAGCAAGGGCAATTATTGATGTTAGTGATGATAAGCTTGTGCTGAGGATGAAAAATAATGAAGTGGTTTAGCATAATTCTAATGGGAAAAGAGAGATACTGAAATTAATGATAATTTATGTTTTAGTGTTAATGCAATAAAACTACAATGCCAGATTTTATGCAGGATAATTATTATAAGTGGCAACCATCATTATCAAAGATAGTGGGGGAGTAAGTGAAGAGGAGTTAAAACCACAAGGCATATTATAAGATCCTAAACTAAATTAACCATCTAATCTGTAATTAACATTAATTATGTATGTTTAATCATGTATAATTTCAAAATTTTTTATATATACTTTATTCTCAACTGACAACATTTATATCACATCGTAGGATAAAACAGAGGAAGACTCAGCAAAACAGAAGTTCAGTACGGGCAAACAGTGTAGGAGCATGGCCTGTGTTGACCTCATGCTGACTGGAGATTCATATAAGCACGGCTCATGCTCATTAACACCTCCATGGGCACAACCTTGTGTCAATTAAGCACGGCACGTGTTGAACTATTGTAACTCACTATCAACCTGCAATCAATATGTTTTCATCACATTATACCTATACAAATTTCATATCAACCAAGTACTCAATTTATCTGTCAACTATCATTAAACAAGTAACATATATTAAACACATATGTATATACATCAGAGCCATTATCCATCTAATAGCTCATACAAACATATCATCTATACTCATCAACATAGTATCATCTCAAAACAACTCAAGTATGACTAAAACATATCAATGTATCATACGACGTTCAAAATATGACTAATCAAACTCCTTAATGGCATCGACAAAAGGGAGAATGGATCGGGTAATAGCTGTCCAACCTATCACTGACACAAGTCAAAACTCAATCTCCTAAGCTATCCAAATCAGAACCTGTACCTAAAACAAACATCGTAGTTGCGTGAGTTGCAGCTTAGTGAGTAATCTTTAATTCATTTTACCAATATGTTCAACCATTCATATAACCATCATTTATATAACCAATTATAAAACTATCTCTACATTGATCACTTCTCTTTTAAGTTACTTTGATTTAAATTTATCTACTGATATTCGTACGGTCTCATTCATAATAAATTCCTAACTTCCGTCTCCCTACTTTTGTTTTGAAAACATTTCTCCACCTCCTTTTCATGTGGACCTAACTTCTCTCCCTATTTCGGTCTCCGAATGATCGATCATTTATCACCTTTCCATCACCATTCCATATCATATCATTTCATATATCATCATTTCAATAACCATCATTCACGTACCTTTTTCGCATTTCATTTCACATTTTGCGTACCTGTATCATTTCAATAGTATATACGATTCCATTTTCCATATTTATTTCACATTTCACATATATCATCATTTCTATATCGATCATATTGGTACGCACATATATCATCATATTCATCTCATCGGTTTGCATTTATGGTCATATCATTTTGCAATTATACGCAACTTATAATCATTCACATCTATTCGTAATAAGAATTATTATTCGCAATGCATAGCAATTTCATCCTCATATTTTAATTTAGCCAAATAATGACTTAGATTACTCACCTCCTAGTTGAAGTACTCGGAGTGACACGAGCTCGAACTCTGCCTCTATCTAACCTGTCGTCCTAAACAACCATTTATACAACCCTTTATCACAACCAATTCTATAATACAATAATATGCATGCTCTTAACTAATCCTAACATTTCTAACCTAAGTTCTTTATAAAATTATACTTAAATTCATAATTACAAAAGATTACCTTTATAGTTTTGCGATATCAACTTTGATATCAATATTTGGCTTACTCCAAGAATCCAATTTGTTGTTTTATGAATGATTTCACCACATATTCTCCTTTCTCTCTCTAACTCTCTCTCATTCTCTCTCTCAATTCTCTCTCGGTTTCTCTATCTAGTTTTGGGTTAAATGAAATTTTAATTCTGTTTTTACTAATTATTATTCTGGTGAATAGAACGGTCGTGTCAAGCTCAGCACGCCATGTGCTATTTTCCACGTGCCATCTCATGCTTCGATTTCTAACTTCCCTGCATGATTTACACCTCAGAACGACCCATTAATTGATCAGCACGAGTCGTGTTCCTTAACACGCCCATCGTGTTGTTCAACACACCCATCGTGTTGACATTTTCTTTTTCCAAAAAGTTTGATCTTGCTCTTCATTTGAACGATCGTGCTCATCATCTTTCCAATGACCACGGCCTTGTTCCAATCAACACGCCCCTCATAATGCATGTTATAACTTATCATCTTTATGTAGTTTTCTGCCTAACTCCATTTTTGCTCTCAACAGTACTGTCCTATCTTACAATCTAACATTTCTTAATGCATATTACATTCATTTAAACTTACTTTCATTAATCATTTTACTAATTATGGGGATTTAGGATACTAATGTTACACATATGGCTTTTACAAAATACTAGAAAAACACCACTCTGGTATGCCAGCATAAAACAAAATCAAGGGTGAGAAAGATGGTAATTTGACCACTTATAGCTAATGACGTGAAAGAAGCGCTTTTGGGAGGCAACCCAACTTTTAGTTTATGCATTTTATTTTCTTCTTTGTTTCTTTTGAGTTTGGTTTGTTTATTTTTTTGTTCATGTGTTAATGCTTGGGTTGAGAATTATTAATTAAAGATTTGATTTCTGTTCAAGTGAAAAACATTTATTTTCACGTTAAGCATAAAGATGTTTTAGGAGTTTTAGAAATTACAGGAAGCATCTAGTGTAGTGGTAGGACCATTCTAATATTAAAACACAAAGCAAAGATGTTTTTCGTGCCAATGGATAAGCACACAGTGTTGATCGTGCTTGTGTAGTGTTAAGTCCATGACATTGTATCGGGCAAATTGATCGTGTATTATTTCTAACGAAGCACATAGAAGCATGCATGCGTTCGTGTACTTGCATGCTTGTGACTGTGTAATACTTCCTAACCATGTACCTACACCGAAGGGTCACAAGCTTGTTTAATCGATAGTTTTAAAGGACGGGCTTACTTCAGGAGCGCCTTTACTAACTTACTTCACAACAACGAGGCATTAAACATTTCATTATCTTATTTAGTTTCTATTATGTTTCTTTTATTGTTATTTTAATTTTATTTTTTTAGTTTGTTTTATTTTCTTTATTCTTTTTATTTTTATTTTTATTTTTGTATTTTCTTTTCTTTTCTTTTTTTCTTACTTTAGAGAATCATGTTCATTCCTCTTGGACCGATGTGACTCCCAAACAAAGAGTCTACGCACCTGTGCTTTTATAAATGGGATAAAACTAGGAAGCCCACTTCTTGTCTCTTTACTCTTACCTACTTATTTTGTTTTGTTCATTGAGTATAATGTACATTGAAGTGTGGGGTAGAGGTCACATTTTATTAACTATTTATTGAGGCATTAATTGTGGGGTAATTTTTTTTATTTTAAGTGAATTTGTTGGATTTTTCTTGGAATACAATATATATGGTTGTTGTTTCATGAGTTTAATTAACATGAATAATCATAATATACGAGTTGCAGATTAATGCAGATGAGTAGGTTTGTTCATTTTCAATGTTTGCCTGGTAAGATCTAAGATTATAATTATGATTGAATAGGTTGTTGTCAATATTATTGTGGAAAAGAATGAAAATTTAATTCCAAGAGATCAAATGAGATGGTACGGATCTCCCTTGGCTTAAACAAGGCCATGAATGTTCTCCCTTATGAATGAAGTATCTTTAAATGGGACTAGAGCTAACATTTTTTATAGAACTATTCAAAGCTCAAACTTCGAAAAAATATTTCAGTCTGATACATGGGTTCGATAATTACTCTATTGTTTGTGACATGAGTATTATTGAAAAAAGAGAGAGGAGAAACAATGGATGAATGAATAAGTAAGAACAAGAAATAAACTCAACAGACGAATTTTCAATGTATTGTCCAAAATATTAAAAATTAATGAGTTAAATGAAATTTAAGAATTCTTGCAGGATAGATTGAGCAATTGATTGGACTTACTTTGATGGGTTGGGTTGTTATTTATATAGGATGATTGGAAATGTTGGTTTGACAAATAAGACTATGGTTGTGTATTGCATGTTTCTTGTGGAGTTTGATAGATTTATTTTGAGTCAAACTAAGCCCCATGTTATTGTTGAAAATGTTTGGTTAATTAATGCGATTCCTATTTTTGTTTTGTTTTGCTTGAGGACAAGCAAAGATTCAAGGGTGGGGTTGTTTGATAAATATTCTTTCATACATATTGTTAGACTATAAATGTTATGATTTAGGCATTTATTCTGAGCATTTAGCATTGAATATAGTTCATTTGTTTCTTGTTTGATTATTTGCAGGTTAATTAAATGACTCCAGGTGACTTATGGACAAAATTTATATTAAGCGACATGGAAACATATGAGTTTGAACAAAGTTGACACACTACACGGATGTCATGGGCATTTTATGGACATTGTTCCATCCATTTACCCTAACAACAACCTAAAGAGACGTCATGGGCATTACACTAATGCAACTTTAATTACATGGGCACTGTAATCGTCCATGTAGTTGATTAACTTTTGAATTCCTAGGTATTTTCATCCGTAAAAAGCAAGAGAATACAAGGTTTTTTTAGGATTCATTCACATAGAAGTCACAACTCCATCATTAAACCATACACCATTCCACCACCAATTTTAAAGAGAGGAACTCAACTTCCTAAGGGCTGGGGTGAAGGACACAATTATTGGTAAAGAGCAGAGAGGATCTAGGAGCAGACGGGTAAACTATAACTATATTCTAATGGATTTCTCTGCGGTTACCCTATTATCTTTTATTCTTTCTGTTAATTTTCCTTTAATTATGAACTAAACTTCTTAGACATTTAGGTTGAGATGAACCATTATTTGTTGAACTAGAATTTGGATGTTAGTTTTATTATTGAGTTGTTTGTTGACTAAGATTTAATTATGACTTATTTTTCCATTTTTGATTGCTTGAACGACTGTTTGTAATTGACATATTGATTTGTATAGGGCTAATCGAGAGATCGAATATACAACAGATCACTTATAATTAAAAGGAGTTGCATGCAAATCTAGAGATAGATCAACATAAAACCTCCAAATTAAGGTCAAACATAATAGAGTAATTTACAAAACATTAATTCGGTGCTAATTGGTTTAACTTAGAAAGCGATTTTAATTTACGTTAGTTAATATCAGACGTAATCATCTCGAGAGAGGGATTAATATAATTTAAGAATCGCCACGGTCTAGTCACAAACACAATAATAAGTCTAATTCCAATTGACAGTTAAACAACTTTGGAGATACAAAATCTAAGTGTTGCCTTTAGAAATTGTCTTCAATCTCTTAGCTTTTATCTCTTGTTAATTTAATTAGTAGTTTAATTCCTTTAATTAATTGCATTCCAATTGGTAGACTATGGGATGAGTACTTAGGGATCTTCAAGCTAGTTACTACACTGATATGTACACTTGCCTATTGGCAAAGTATGGTAGATGACCATCAATACATGTATACAAATTCAATCATCCTCTGCAAATCCAACTGTCGTCTATACAACCCATACAAATCTCCAATTCTCCATACATATACCCATGACTCATAATCATGTTCTGTTTCGTGTATTCATCATATATATGATACACGATCATAAATTCAAATTTCATACTTACATATAATGACAATATAATTGTAATTACGTGAGTTAGATTACTCACGTGGGCTAACTGAGATACTCAAAGTTTCTCAGGCTCTGATCCTGACTCTTCCATTTAGATACTCGTCCTATATAATCAATTAGAATTTTCTATAAGAATCAATCTAATTTAACATAATAGAAATGCTTATATGCATGAATGAATAATAAATCTCTCAACCTTTCCAATTTATCAATCTATTGATATATTCAATTCCAAATTAAATTCTTATTTAATTAACGATAATTTTTGAATATATTCTTAAATTTACTTACCACCTTGGTTGTTGATCCTATTCTCTATTGATCTCGTTCTCTATTGAATCTCCTCCTTCTGGTATTGATTTTACAATTGAATCTCTCTTTCTTTCTCATTTCTCCCTCACTCTCGACTTCTTTCCCTCCTTTTATCTTCAATAAGAAGCCAGCTCATGCTTTAATTTCCTATGTTTTCTAAACATCTTCTAGATCGACACGACCATGTTGACTTAACACAACCTGTGTTGATCTACACGATCACCGTGTTAATTAGCACAACCATCGTTCTCACAATTGTTTTCCAAAGACACGCTCATGCTCATATGCAAACACGGTCATGCTCATAATTTGTAAAGAGCACGACCACTGTGTTGGCAGCACGCCCACCATTCTGACGACCTGAATTCAATATATTCATTTCTAACTATGTTTCATATATACTTTTACCTGAATTATGATTCTGACATAATCCAAAACTTAATACATTTGATTTATTTTTAATTTGTGTTTATTTTGCTAAATATAGATTATGAAATAAGGATGTTATATCATGCTCCAAACCGTTTGCACCATTCTGTCCAGAACATAAAAGAACAATATAAACGGTCTTGTGCACAGTTTGCATAAACATGAACCAAACCTTTCGACTCTCCCAGTGCACAGTTTTGTGCACAAGCTAGTTAGACTGTACACCAAACCATATATGCTCTTATTTGTGTGTTTATCAAGATGTTTTGAGTTTGAAACTTAATGGACATTTTTATGACTTTGTGTGAATGATTGAAATGAGTTCTAATGCAACTTGGGACAATGAAAACACTAGTAATGATTTAGGGATGACATAATGAATTTATACAATTCTTAGTAAAGAAGATGGAGAATCAACCTAAATTGTGTGTGCCTGAATCTACGAGTGTATTAGGCTCTACATGGTTCAAAAACTGTCATGGGATTGTGCACTCATTGAGTTTTAATACTCGTTTTATTTTCTATGAGATTCTTTTATTTGTGCAGATTGAGGAGCTGTTGCCTAGATTCTTTAAATCGACATTTTGATATTTTGGGACTTCATATGCTAAGGTCGAAGAATCCACTTAGTTTGCAACTTTGTTTGTGTTCAAACCTTATAAGGGTCCTTTTGTTATTTGAGCAAAAACCCTGTAAACTTTGTTTGAATCTATTTTCTGCTTTGCATTCAATTTCATCTATTAATTTTCACTTGAATGACATATTTACGTTTGTATGAGCATTTATGTTAAGATAATGTGAAACTTGAGTTTATTTCCAATTTTGGGAAAATGTAGTTTTTAATTTGTGAAAAATTCAATTGAAAATTATAATTTTGATTAATTGAAATTAAAAAATAGAATATAAATTTAAGCGCCACATTTATTACATTTTATATTTGTTATCTACAAGTGTATTAGGTAAGAGGGAGGGAGGGAAAGGGAGGATGAATATTTTTAAATCTTAAACTTGTTTGTTTGTTTGAAGAGGGAGTAAAATTTAACCTACTTTAACTCCAACTTTTATACATTTTCTTTACCTCCTAATTTGGAGGGTAAAGGGAGTAAATTTATAAATTAGTGTATTTTTCAGCCAATTATTACAATTTTGACATTAAGTTTCCTTCACCCTCATTAAAACTTTCAAACAACAAAACTTTACTTCATACTTCATCAGCTCCTTTAACTTTTCTTTCTCACTCGTATTTACTTTACTTCATTTCCCATCCTAAACATTCAAACAATATCTTTGATAATTGAACAGTAAGTACACCTTAGTTTCTAAAGTTTGATACTCAAGTATAGAATACTCATTATATATTACTCCCTCTTTCCCAAAAAAATAGGCACATTTTGGCTTTTATAGTTTTTGAGAAATTGATAGTTGTGGTAGTTAAAGTTATTTAAATTATGTATTATTACTATTATGTCTTAAAAGTTTTCCATCAATTCCAGCATAGATGGGCATCGAGTATGCTGAACATTTTGCACATTAGCTCCAACAAACACTCCTCCTTCATTTCTGCGTACAAGATCCAAAGCACCATAGTATTGAAACACTGTTGCGTCCACGTTCATCTTTACTCAGCCCTTTGAAAATTTCACTTAAATAGCACATTTTAAACTTTTTTTTATTGAAAAATTCACTTTAAGTTTAAAATGTTATTTATGAGTAGAATAGTTCATATCTTTATTAATTATCGTCGATTTTTGCATGATTTTGACTTTTCAAACGATAGTCGATATTGGTTAAGATTTGAGACAGATTTGCGAGCAGGTTGAGATAGATTCGAGAGAGAATCGGGTTTGAAAAGGACTATCACGCCCTTATGCTGAACAACATGGGTCGTGCTCATCTCTTTTTAGGCCCATGATCCACACACGACCCTTTATAAAGAGCTCTTGCTCGTGTTGAAAAGAATGGATGAGAACTGGCACGACCATCGTGCTAAATTGAATTTGGCAGGAATCATTTTTTAAAATGTTAACATCGTGCCATTTGGCTAAAAACATGGTGCACAACCTGTGCCATTGTCAGCAGGGTCTTGTCGATCAATAGAACAATCATTTTTGTGTTAAAATGAGTCGAGGGTTTTATTTGTGAAAGGAGCCCAAGGTTTTCAAAGATTTAGGTCTAATTTCATGTCATCTTTTCATTTTCATGCTCCTTCTTAGTTTAGGTTTAAGTTCCAAGCACAATTTTACTTTTCTAGAAAATCCACTTTACTTTTCTGCAATTGATTTACTACTTTGTTCGATTTCTAATTCTGTTTACGTTTTCTTATAGGTTGCTTATGTGTTTTCACTTCCGGATAGATTTGGATTCTTTCATTTATGTTTCATATTGATTCCTTTACGTTTATTGCAAATTTCTGTTATGTTGTGAGTTTATTTACTATTTTAATGCAATTTACAATTAGGTTTTTATGTTTTGAATGTTGCTTTTATGTTTGAAATGCTTTAGTGTTAGCAGTTACATTTTGATGCCTGTCATTTATGTTTAAGCAATTAAATTTATGTTTGATTTATATTTTGTTGCAATTTACTTTCATTTACATGCTTTAAAAAAGATCACATTTATATTTCATTCAAATTAGGATTAGGTTCATTTAATTTTGATTAGTTTAGTTAAAATTCAAATTAGGACATTCTAATAAGCAATGACGATGCGCATGACATTTAATTCTGTTTTCCCTTTGGTACGATAATTTGGGTTGATTTCCTTAGTTCATTGTATTATTTGACTGTGTACGCTTGTTCAATTTTACCATCATATGGAGTTAGGATGCGTCAAGTTTTTGGCAT
>CANYCX012491948.1:0-11101 GCA_948193385.1 Breynia disticha f. nivosa | reverse complement strand
TATATATATATATATATATATATATATATATATATATATAATAATAATAATAATAATAATTATTATTATTATTATTATTATTATTATTATTATATAATGATAATATGTAGTAGTTAAATCAAAACACGAGTCTCTACTGCCCTTTTTATAATTTATGTATTAGCATAAAGAGTGATTATAAATTGAGATTATTACTTTATTAACATTATTTTAATTTTGATATGCAAATTTATAATTTTATTTTTTAATTTTTTTTAAAAATTAAATTTATTTTTTTGTTTAGAAAATATCTACTTATATCCTTAATTATTCTAATTAATTTTTTTATATGGTAATTGAATTTTACTTGTTAAGTGCGATATCCTGTAAAACTTCTCAAGCCATTAATTTCATTACTGACATTCAAATCCTCAAACCATTATAATTGCTTTTCTTGTCATGCATAATTCTAACGGAAAAATAATTAATTTTAAATAAAACTATTATAGATTTTTTTCATTCTATGAAGAGTGATGTTCTAATTAAGAAATTAATTAAATTATAAAATAATAAAAATATCTATCAAAGTAAAGGAGAAAAAAACTAATATATTACAAAACATACAACAAAACTCTTCTAGCGGTTATCTCAGCCACGAGCGCAATTATTTTATTATTGAATTTTTTGAAGTTTTAATTAAATATTATATCAAATGTTATAATATTAAACACTTATTTCTTCTGATTTAAAAAAAAACACTTATTTCTTCTTTAGTAGTAGTATAATATAAAATTTAATAAAAATTAATTAATTTTATATGAAAGAATTTCATATCAAAATCATAGACTCGAATATGCTTGCATGGACAATGAACTTCACATGATACACACTATATAAATTAGGTGATATTACCCGTCAAGGACATCTTGATAATAAATAGTTCAGCTAACTACTAGAACTCAGCATTTATTGTTGTATTTGCATGAAAGAGCAAGTTTTTATTGAGGGCAACTTACTTGAGATGACAGGATGGGGATTTTGGTAACACAAAATTAAGGATTGAGTATGATATTGATTTGGATAGAAACTAACCACTTGAGAGCAAATATGTGATGTGTAGTGAAGAGCGTGGATATTTCTTTCACATTCACTTTACCTACCCCATGAAGACTCACATTTTAATTATGTTATACATTTTTCATATTCATTTTCTAATCTATCAATTTTTTACAATTCTATGTTCTATTTTTTTCAAAAATATACTCATTAATTACTCAATTAATTTCCAAATTTATCATAATTAAATTATTGTTATTGACCATGTTATCCATATAAAAATCCTCACAAGTTATAAAATTAATTATTATTTTATCATAATTATATTATTTTATTCAACAACTTAGGGCTCACTTGATTGGGTGTAAGTAAAGATGGGAAGTTATACTTCCCGAAAAGTACATAAAACAATCTTGCTTGGTTGCATTTTTATGGTTATCTTTCTAGGAAATCAAACTCTCTACTTCCCCTGTTCATGGGAAATTACTTACCTAGCAAAACCTAGGTAAGTTGAACTTCCCTAAGAAAGTTCAACATTTTTACTATTCTATCCCTGATTTTATCTTATAAAATATCTAATTGGTTATCTATGAGGACAATTATGTAAATATTAATATTAATTTATAAAAAATTAATAAATAATATCTACTTCCCGGGAAGTATAATTTGAAACAAACGACATATGTTTTTTCTTTCCGAGAAGTTAATTCCCAAGAAATACAACTTCCTGAGAAATGAACTTCCTGGGAAGTCTACTCTTTTGAACCAAGTGAGACCTTATAATTTATTACCCGTATTTTAGTGCGGATTAATATTATTATTTTTGCTGTATCTTATTAAACATAAGTATATTTTTTTATATAATGTATTATTATATAAATATATTAATTTTTTTACTTATTTATAATAAATATATTGATATTTTTTTTTATAAAATAAAATTTTCAATAATATTTTCTTTAAATATAATAAAAATAATGTAATTTAAATTACTTTTACCATTACAGCTATTTTTTTTAAATGGTAAAATTTTTATCTTGTCAAGTTAAAGAGGACGGAGTAATTTAATATTGAGAGGCCAAACCACGTTAAAAATTTGGGTATGTTCTTTTTTCTTTCTATTATTATTAATGTGGGTGTTCTTATAGGGTTTGAGTTCTAACATTATATTATGAAGATATATACCATAAGAAAGTATATTACATGAATGAAAAAGCAACTAATTTTAAATCCTCTCAATGCATTAATTCATGTATTCCTTTTGATTTTAACTCAACAATACAATATTAAAGACAACAAGAAGTTCAATTAGACTATCCGAAAAGATAAAACAAGAAAAATAAATGGTATTAGACTGCATAAGGAGAACCATACAAGTGAAATTCATTCTTGTAAGAGAAAAAGTGGTTACAGTTACATAGCCTTGCACAAACGTGAAATCTCCAGTGCCTCCTACAACTGCTAGATCACCCTCTAAGCTAGGTAAAGCTCCAACTAAAGATATTGAACTCTTGTGGGTTTCCAAACTTAAACTGATCGTCGTGGGAGTAATGGTTCTTAGCCCATCAAGAGCCTATATCATATCATACTACTTTGGATGACCGGTCAGGTGTCAGTTAAGGGATCATTGGGTGCAACTAGGCTCCCAAATGGCGCTGAGTAATGAATCAGAGGTACTCCTGTGTCCACACCATTGACTATCAAGTAAGCAGTTTTGTTAAAGATTTCTTGCTCATGTATACATGTATAGGAGATGTTACTAAGTTGCACTGAAAATAAAGATAACAAAAATTAACCATAAGAAAAATTATTACATGAATGGAAAATCAACAAATATAACATCCTCTCAATGCATTTGTTAACCATTGACTATTAAGTAAGCAGTTTTGTTAAAGATTTTTTGCTCATGTATACATGAGCGGCCGATAACCCTTGCCTTCAGAGGAGCTTCAATACCGCTTCCCCATCTTAGCAGCGCAAGGGCGAGCGGCGCTGGGTGCCGGTCAGAGTTCAGAAGTGAGAAGCCCATGGCGACTTGCGTCTGTGATTTGAGGTGGTTGTGGTTTGTGTATGTGGTTTGAAAGCGACGAAAGAGATTGGTGGTTTGTGGACTACATCTGATCATCTGTGGTGGCGGGTGGCCGTTGTGGTGGTTGCTTTTTTGATTTTGGACGGCAGTGACGTGGACTGGAGAAGAAAGGGAAATAGAATGACGTCGTAGGTTTAGCTTTTACAGAGGTTCATTTGTGTTTCTTTGCTTGGGTAATTTGAAAAAAAACGAATAAATGCTATGAATTGTTTATAAATTAAGTTTTCTTTAAATATTTAATTTCTTAATTATATTGAAATTTTGTTTAATTTTTTAATTGTTTAGCTGTGAATTGCTTATAAATTAATGTTTGTTAACTTAAATTATTGGGATTGTTAATTAGTTTTAATTTTGTTAACTTAGTTATGAATTTATTATGACTTTGTTAATTGTTAAATTTTTGTGTAAATTAATCAATAGTTTAAGCTGTAAATTTGTTATAAAATTAATTTTTTATTAATTTAAATTATTGACATTGTTAACTAACTGAACTTAGTTGTCAATTAATTATGATTTTGTTAATAATTAAATCTCTTTTTTAATTTTATTAATATATTAGTTGTAATTTTTTTATAAATTAATTATTTGTTAATTTAAATTGTTGGAATTGTTAATTAGTTTTAACTAGCAGCACTACCCGCGCGATGCGTCGGGTGTCGTGTATAGTAATAATAATAATTTGTAAATTTATCGTTAAGCTATATTAAATAAAATTGTTTATGTTAAAATAATGAATAAATAAGTAAACATTGCATGAAAAAAATAATTTATTACAAATTTCTGAATACTTCTTTATATACTACATTTTTTGTTGTATTAGATATATTGCCTTCATCATCACAAATGAGTATTTTTAGACCTGATCTGCTTTTGACCCTAGATATAGCAACATACAATAGTCCGTGACAAAAACCGGTTATAGAAGGTAAAGTCCGACGTGCGAAAGAGATTGTCCTTGACTTTTATCAATAGTCATTACAAAGCAAACGACTAATGGAAACTGTCTTCTTTGAAACTTGAAGGGCAACTTGAGATTTGAAGATGTTAAAAGTAGACGTGGTATGAAAATTCTATGTCCAAAGTTACATCCAGATATAATTTCTGCTTCAACAACATGTTTACCCAATTGTGCAATAGGTAATCCAGTACCATTGTACAGTCCAGATAATTGGTCTATATTACGGAACAACATAACTGGAATACCAATTTTTAAAGTCAGCTTGTGATTGGGCATGCCGAATGCAGTGATACTATTCAAAAATTCTGGCGTGTAAATGTCGTGGCGACTACTTGACGTTGCTTCTACTTTACAGATACTATCAGAACTCAAGTAAGTTACTTCTTCACCGGGCCAAGTTGACATCAAGAATTCATTGACCTTGTTAACCACATCTAGTGTATGAGCAAGTATTGCGCGTTCTTTTAGATAGGTTGCACTCTTATAATTTTGTAACATATTTGGATATGTACAATCAATTATTGATGCAAGTGGGTTTGAACTGCTCTTAATGAGAATGTCTTATGGGATATCAAATAATGTTTCACCATCATTTTCGCCTCCCACTTCTCTGTTTCCAACCTTCAAAATCCATTCAGAAAATTTTTTAACTTCTTCCGAATCAGTGTCCATGTTGCCGCATTGTAGTCTCATATTCTTTGTTAATTTGAAGACTTTACAAAAATTTCATAAATACGATGAATTAAATGAAGCCGAAACTATATCCTGTCTACTCCCTTTAGTTATGACAAGTAAAATTTGTTTAAAATCACCTTCGAACACAACCACTTTACCTCTAAAAGGCAAATTGTTGCTGTCACGTCTTGAGAATCGCAAAACATCCCTTATTGAGTTTTGTCTAATGCTTCAAAAAAAATTATAACATGTCTATTTACAATTGGTTCTACGTTGAGATCAAACTAAATTCAGAAAAAATACGAATTCTTGATTATTGAAATACTGAATTACTAAATGTTGTCATAATAACAATATAGTACTTAATTATTGAAGCTTTAAGTTGACATATAATTCGGTCAACCCTAGCAAAGCCCCAGTATTAAGCACGTAAATAAGTTTTTTCAATAATCCAAATAAACTGCGCTGGAATGACAATTTTACATAAACATCAAATGGCTCCAAGACGACTCACAAATAAATATGATTTTTTTTCTCAGCTGCATTTGGGCATTTTGACAAAGCAGTGACTCGTGGTTGGTTAGATCAAATGTTTTGAGCACTAGGAAATAATCGACCTACCATCCAGAACCTTGAAAGGATAGAGTCAAAATTCACCATGACCTCGACGAAAATTCCCACGGTTTATCTTCACAACGAGCTTCCCAGCACCCCTAATTACACGGCCACGGCAGTGAGCATACATCAGTTTAAAACAAACACCATGGCGTTGAGCCAGCCAGAAATTCAGTCATCTTCCATTCCTCCACCTTCATCCATATCTGCATCCCCAGCCCCATAGTCATCGTCCTGTTCATTCCCATGATCCGCATCCTCCACGTTACCATAGTGAATGCCCTCCATGCCTTCCGTCTCCATGAATTGCTTCCCCTTGTCAACCCTCATTTCGTTGAGATTTGTATCACTGAAAAATGATGCGTATGGCTTAGACACCTGCCAGTGCACCTCAGTTAGTTCAAACCAAAAGTATAATATGTTCTATTGTTGATTTACATCTATCTGCAGATCTAACAATGGAGCTTTGGGCCTTCTGAAAAAGAGTCATGAACTCCAAATACTATTTGACAGCAGCACGTCTATTAGCACTAATGGTATAACTATTTTAAGGTAGGGAAAAGAGAGCACCCATGAAAGCAAAGGAAAAAAGATCTAGCAAAGAAGAACTTAATATTCACCTTAAACAGAAAATTTCTCTTCTCAGCACTTTCCACCAAGTTCTTCCAATGCTCGTCGGTCTTCAAAGTTAATGCAGACCCAACAACCTGAAAGAACGATAAATGCTCAAATTAAATATATGAATGCAATCGTCCACTATATATACAGCATAATCTTCCAATTAGAACAGATCTTTTAGGAATGAAATGGTTATAAACTTTACACTGTATTGAATGATTACGTACCAGAACAGTGGACTTTGCTCGAGTAATACCAACATTCATTCGTCGGGCATCAGAGAGAAACCCAATGCCTCTATCTGGATCTGCTCTGACACATGAAAATATAGCAACATCCTTTTCTCGACCCTGGGACGAAATAGTTTAACTTTAGGAATATGACAAGATGAGTTTGATTTTATGAAGTCTAGTTCGCAATATACAATTCTTCAAAATAAGGAACAATAAACTAAATAATGCTTTTCAAACATTGTTCTATGGAAAGAACAAAAATTCAACTGGTCCGAGAAGTAGAAAATTACAACCAATCTGAAAAGTAATACCACCTAATCTTCCGTAGACATGTTCACATTAGCTTCAATATCAAACACACACGTATGAAAATTCTGCCCATTCATAATCTCCCATGATCTGCTGCCCATAATCCATATTCAAAACTCCTTGTTCATAATCTCACATTATGTACTGTGTTTAACCTAATACCTGAAGTCTAATTTCATAAGCTCACATTATGTACTGTGTTTAACCTAATACCTGAAGTCTAAACTATTTTGCAATGGACACGAAAAGCGAAAAGCAACACTTCGCAGAAATAGGAAAATGTTTACCTGGAAACCATCAACAGTTTGGATATCCACAAATTTTTCAGACTCCTGGCCGAAGGTATCACGAAATCGGTCCTGGAAAAGCTTGACTTGGTATCTATAGGGGGATATAATTGCAAGCTGTGAACTTGATCTCAGCTCTGGATAAAGAGATACCAATTTATGATACATGAGCAGCACAAAATCAACCTCATCAGTGTTTACCCAAGACCCACTTCCAGAAGGCTGAGACTCTTCTCCTTCATGTATGTCAAAGAAACAAAACGGCCCAAAGCAGCGATATTTGTGCCAGTCGCGTTCTGTCTTACTCTCAATGTCCTCCGCATCTTCCAATGCCTCACTATAGAACTCTCTTGACGGGAAGCTTCTTATCTGTTATCAATGGAAACAAACATTCAACAATGGAGTATGCAGATAAGAAATGACACCATTGTGAGCTTGCCAGTCAGTTTGGTACATTCCACTTTACTGATGTCATAGTGAGTATTTATATATATGGATTGGGAATGAGAAAATAACCTAATTATCATACAGAGACTGAGAATACAACTTGTTGCAAATCCAGCTAGATTCTAAAATTCATGCAGGTAGTTCTCAATGCTCAATGCATTTTTGGTTCAGGGGAAATGTTTAGCACTTGAAAGCAGCTAGGACTGAAATCAGAAACTAGGACTGCATTTTCAAATACTGTTGGCTTATCTGTCACCGAATTACATTAGCGGCCAGGGAAGCTCTAGATAATGGCACTTTCAATGCAAGTCAGAACTAGATTTGAGGTAAAATTAAACCGCTTAATATTTAGCAGCTCAAATATTTTTCCAAAGAAGCTCCTACAACTTCAAACCTTGTGCTGCAAATGGAATCTAATTTAAACTTCAAAGTAAATGGCTAATGATTTGTGAAATACTTGGGATTCAGTTAATTACTTGACCAAAGTATGAATAACTTTTACATTTTGCCTTGCATCTTACCTCTGGGTGCATTCTATATTGCATCTTCAACATATTTACAGGATAACCAGCTCTTTGAAATCTTTCAAACATGCTTGTGCCATAACTGTAAGTAACCGGAGAGATGAAGAAAGAGAGTCAGACTAAAAATGTGTAAAAAGCAACTTCCAAACAGATGGTAGCTGAGAAAAAGTAATTTGTTACCCAAATTTTCCTGCAAGAGGAGAAATTACAGTGGCTGGAAGTTGAACTGGATCACCAACCTAAAAGGCACAAATTCAAATAGAAAAAACAAATTAACAATTAGATAGAAGCTGGATTAACTAAACCAATCTATCTCAAAGAGCTTACTGTCTGCACAAATGCTCTCCATTTAAAATTAATACGACATTCACAAAAATTCAACAATTGTTTATTTTTTCTACCATCGAAAGCACAAAGATTCAAATGATTATCACACTCAGAATTGGAACATAAAGACGAACTAACTAACGTAGCCTCCTTTGGACAGCTGTTAGACAATGGGTAGTGAAAGAATTGTTGAACCAATGATTTGAAGTTCAGGAAAAAGTACAATGTCAAATTCTTAAATTATTGTGTTAATACATGAATTTTCTCTTTTGTTCTTTATAGAAGGAATTAGTCTTTCCAAGTGAAAAATGCACTTTAGTGTGTAATTTAAGAGAGTAGTTTTTTCGGAATATATACAAAATGCCTTTTAAAATTAATCTTGTAAAAACAAGGCAGGTAGATAACTCAAATACAAAATATTGATTAATCAACAAATGATGTAGGTAGTTTCTAAAAGAAATTACCAAAAATACTTGTTTGCATCCATTGGCCAAAGGAACAAGTGTTGCCGGTTCCACCTGTTGAAATCAGATGTTACTAATATACAGATAAACTTTCCAGCCTCTCAACACACAATTGATATAAACCAAATTGACCAAAAACAGTTAATTAAATTTGCATCATTTCCATTATCTTACCCACTCAATGTTATGCCAAAATTTAATTCTACCTATTCCAATGACGTACTTGTCTCCTCTTGATGTTTCACACTTCAGTCTAAAATTCATTTATCATGTACAGAGTCTGTTTACCACCTGAATATCTATTGGCATCAAAACAATTTCCGCAAATCGCATTTTCCTCCAGTAAATTAAGAAAAAGTAATCTCGTCATTGTTGAAACAGTGCTGTTTTTGCTGCATGAATTTGGAAACAGCAAGTATCCAGCTTATACTCACCTAAGTCTGTGCACAAGATGAGAAGAAATTCTATTCGCATATGTTCATTTGAGTACGAACAGAGGTGATTGTAATCTATTTTAAGCTAATTTTTATGCGTCACAGTGAGGACAGCAAGTCAATGGGTTTGATCTCAGTTCCGTTCAAAAATCTATTGGCAAAAGCACCCATTTACTACTACGCAAGAGTGCTGTTGTAATACTTTCAGAAATGCTTAAGGGAGAGTAACACTACAAGGCCATAAGCAGGTTTATTTGACATTTGTAAGAACTTTACTTCTCTAACCAAAAGGTTGTATGCAAAAGCAGAACAAGCAGCAACACCTAACAGAACTGGGATCAGTTCCAGGTTTAATAAATGCAGCTTAAAAAATCATTTCTATCATTTCTTCTCTAAATTAAAAAAAAAAGAAATTGAGATACCACCTCATATTAGATCTATGTTTGTCGAGAGCAAGTTTTAACATATTAATCTATCATTTATTAATTGAAAATAACATTGCATTTCAAACTAATACCTAATTCCCCCATTAAAGGTCGGTCTACCCAAGTCAAACCGCATTTCAAGAATTCGCAGCAAGAGCTAGCCAGATAAGGAACAAAAGAAACTTACAGCTTGTGCAGCTTCATCTATTATAACAACATCAAAACGATGGCCCGATTTACCAAAAAGTGCTGAACCACTAAAACTGAGGGTGGAGAAGACCTGCCAATACAATGAAACTGAAAACGTCATCAGACGAAAAGGATTTTGCTTCCCTAGAGCTGTATTACATTTACAAGAATATTCACATACAATTACTGCTTCCTCCAAAATAGCAGAGCGAATGCTATTTGTATCCCCTCCTGCTGCTCCATGTTTCTGTTTACCTGTAGCAGAATCATTTTGCTTTTGTCTAACCTGCAGATTACAGGCTGTTGTCACATAAACTTCTGACAAATTCATAACAGGAAATAGGGAAAATAAGACATGACTAGAAGTATTTGTGCTAGTTCAAAATCTCTAAGATGAAAAGGACTTGATACTTGCTGCTATGGTTATGATAACACATCATATGTGTATTTAAAAAATCCACAACGAAAACAAATTTTTGAAACAATATTGGTGAGCGGTGTACTGATTGGTTTAACTGGACAACCTAAAATCTATGAACCTTTAATTGATAAGGGGCTCAAGTTGACTCAAAAAAGGCGGGAAATGATCATTTTCTTATCAGTAGAAATCAACTGCTTTTGGCTCAGAATGTTTTTGTTTTCAACTAAATAAACTAATTAACCTTTCTTTTTGGGTTTGATATGTTTACTAAGCTTTTGAAATCAAAGATTATCCAGTAACATCCACACACTAAGCTTTGAAAACTTATCTAGGAAAGCTCTGAATTAGTCATCTCTCCTCCCCTTCAATTTCCCCTAGATCTTAAGGGAGGAGGTTGAGATAGCTGCATGCAACTTTTCAACCTATAAAAAAACTAAAAGCCCAGAACTCAAAGCAGTACATTTAACTGACAACCAATGTTCATAAGACATGGAGGAATGCACAGCAATTAGAGATAAATAAAGAATCTACTTTGCAGAAGACATACAAGGTAGTCCATGCAAACAGACTGGACAGAGTGGTGAGCTTTCAGACCAATCCGCACTATTTTAGGGTTATACGTACGGCCATTTTCATCAAGTACCCCTGCATAAGACTGTGAATATTAACAGAGAATCACCAAGATGAAAACTTAATCAGCAAAATGTACCAGATGACAACTAAATAAAACTGGGAAGGACCTTGTGAAAACATAGAAATAAGAAACACACAGTCAAACATTCTGGAATTCACATCGTCTAAAGTTCCATCATGCATCGACACCGCAATTAACTCTCAGTATTTTCAAAATTCACATATACTACTTTTGACATTAGAGAGATCCTTCCAGTTCCATTACAAGAATATTGGTTCACAGACGACAAGAGGTCTGTTTCGTTAACAAATGAAGTAAAACATCAGTTTCAATTAGCATGTGCATTACTAATTAGTGAAACATCAGGTTAAAGAAGTACAATACAACATCAGTTTAGACTTTCTGAATGGGCTTAAA